>JAODAL010004596.1:0-154269 GCA_025379985.1 Phyllomedusa bahiana
CGAAAGTGTCACGAGAAAACAACTCTGAATCACATAAAGTTAAAAGTGCAAAAAGTTTTTTTCTCACAAAAATTTGACACATGTCAATTCAAAAATAGGGCTGTGTCGGGAAGGTCAAAAAGCTGGTCCTAAGGGGGTTTAAATATATGTCCACATGGCATATATTTCCATGGCGTGCTTTCAGATTCCTACCACATATTGTGTCCCATTCAAATGGCTTAATTTGTATTCTAGCTCTAGACAAGTCTTTTGTGCTAAATGTGTAGAAAACATGTGAATGAGTGAGTGAAATGTCACTTGATTTTTTACGCAATGTAGATCTGCAATTAGCATCAGAAAAATTATGCAGCGCAGTTAACAGTGTATATGTGTGTATTCTCATCCAAAACATATGTATACATATTATGTATTAAAAACTGTTGAGAAGCAAGATTGCCTTTGTTGCACATAGCCAGCAATCAGAGCTCAGCTTTTATTTTTCCAGAGCACAGGATAAAATGAAAGCTGAGCTCTGATTGGTTGCCATGGGAAACAAAGACGGTCTTACTCTTGGACCATTTTCATACATAAGGCCCACGGTTTTCACATTTATTCCAATGCAAAATATGAATTACAATATGAATGAAAATTATGCCATGTAACCCTAATCATAACAAATAGCATAACTGTGGATGCGGGTGTGGAGTAAATTTCATGTATTAGGTTGGTAAAGGATAGATCATTCAATGTATTCAGCAAGTTACTAAACATTGATATACACTATTTCTCTGCAGGCTATAAAACAACTTTATCCTGGTATATTTTTTTATTGGCCAAAACTAATCAAGTGAACAAAAGTATTAATAGAAATAACTGTTTTGTGTTTTGTTTTTTCAGAAAAAATAGCATCAGACACTGTATCAAAAATATACTGTGTAGATAAGGCCTTAGTGTTTTACTGAAGCAGTTCTAGTTCTTCTGCTCTATTGTCTGTCCCTTTCTTTGTATTTTCATGTTCTTTTTTAATTATGAGCATCATAATCCACAATGACCTTTAGCTGAGAGGCAGGTAAATAAAAACAATGTCTTCTAAATGTAATTTTCAAGACCAGTACACCCTCAGCAGGTGTGCTCGACTGCTGTACTCCTGGTATTTTGCTTGCTCACCAGGTATATCTATTTCTGCTGTGAACCTTCTGCCAGCCACTGAAATCTAAACATTTCTCTAGTGTGTAAAAGGTTACGTTCATTCAAACCTGTTGGTGGAGTTTACTGCTCCGATTTATACAGTTTGTGTATCTTGTTTCTTTGATTTTTTTTCAATTAAAAATAATCTTATTGTTTATGAAGACAAAGTGATTTATAAAACCACACGTCTTATGAATGAGACACAGACAGAGCAGTAAAGATATGCCGTCTTTTTTCAGTGATACAGTTACTTCTTTTTTAGTCCATCTAAAAAAAAAAAGCTAGCAATGGAAAATCTAAATAATGACCACAGGATACCATTGTAAAATATATGTGTCCCCATAGTTCACTTACACATTTCAGTAAGTTTGAATCATTCACATTTCAATGTGCCACATTTTTTATTTGTCAGAATCTGCTTTCTTCAGCCGCAGCATTGCTATAACTAATGGCCGTATGTGGCCTGAAATGTGCAAAAACACCATTGTATGTAGTGTTTGGCATTTTCATACCTGTCATCAATAAAGCTGAAGATTTAAGCTTGATCAAAGAGCTTGGAGCGGCTTTGAAAGCGTCTGCAAGTTTTTTTTTTAGCCCACTTTTGTACTAGCTGCTCAATTTTGTTTAGAATAAAGTCATTTTTGTATTCACCTTCACACCTGGACCAGAAGTGCTGTTATCGCTGAGTGCTGACGTGATGCTGCTGCTCGAGATGGATGTAAGATATATTTCATTGGAAGCTGGACATTGTTTTCTTTTGACACATTACCCGGAGTGCTGTCATGACTCTTTCTCGGTGTTTGCCCTTTGTCGATTCCAACAAGCAGGTGAGCTGGTTTTGCTCTTGCTTTGGACTGATCACTCTGGAATGGGCCCCTGAAAGTGACAGCTTGGACTCGAGAGCCGGTCACACTTGTGCAAAACTCTCCATTCTGCTCTTTGGAAGTTCAGCGTACAGCCGGACATGACGCTTGGCTGCACTCAGATCTCCCATCGAATAGAGTGGAGACTTGTGTGAAAGTGCAACCAGCCCTCCATTCTGAGCCGACCTCCATGGGGACGACACCCATCAGCCTTTGATGGCATATCCTATCGATATGCCTTCAAAGTCTATGGTGGCAACATCCCTTAAATTTCTGGTAGCTCTTATTGTGGGATTTCAGTTAATTATAGGGCAAACCTAGATCAATCTAATCCTGGTTGTACTTTAGATGAAACTATACTCGGATCATCTAAAGCATAAAAGTAAACAACCTTGATCTTGTTATCTTGACATCTGTCAAGTGGTGGAATTTACATAGTTGAGTCACATTATTATGACGACTTCTTACTTTTAAAATAGGCAGCAAATAGCTGCTAAAGGAAGTTAAAGGGGTTGTCTCACTACATTGATTCATCTTACCTCAGTCCTGTTTTCTTGGTTTCACTTTGAATTCACGGGCGTGTTTACTTGTCTTTTTACTAGGCTGCAGTCGATGCCAGGTCTGTAGCTATAGCAAAGTGCTGACAGACCTAGCAGGGGAGATCAAACAGGTCTGTAGCTATAGACGCGCAAGAGGAGCTGGTGCAGCCCATACTTGAGGGGATATCTCAGAATAGGTAGGATACTGTCAATGGACATAATTGGAATGTGACTTTTTTCATGATCCAATTTAATTTAAAAAAGACAATCCTTGTAGTGAGACAACCCCTTTAATTATTGGATTTGGGGGCTAAGCATGGTAGAATTTTGTTCTGAGTCAAAGTTTGTGTAATGGTTCCTGCACCCCATGCCTGTGTGGTAAAAGTGTGTCCTGAATGAACAAAAGTCTTCACTGCAAATAAAAGACATGGAAACTATGGAGAGGTGATCATTGGCTACGAAGGTACGCAGACTAACATGCTATGGTGGAGCAATTTACCACCAAAATGAAGCAATGAGTCTACCAGATGCGCAAAAGCAACATTTCAATAAACCCTACTGACTATCCAGGTCCAAAGCAGATGAATGGGCACGGCAACTTTTGCTAATGACGTTGCATTGGCAGTAAAGGTTTGCATTTTAATGGAAATATCTAAATTGAACATCACTAATTGTGAAAAGGTTGCTTTCTCCATTGAGTCACCTTTTCTGCTTCACTCATACATGCACTGTTAACCAACTTGGGTATGAACCCATCTTTGCAAAACACATACATCCAGGTAAACAGGAGGGGGATACCTTCTGATCGCAGGGAGCCCACTGGATGTTATGGGTTCTGAGGACTAGAACAGTAAGGAGTAAAAATATTAAAAGTCCACATCCTTCCCCCTCTAAGCTTAGTTCTCGGACACCATCTCGGTCCATCCTGGGTCGCGCTTATCTTTGAGATCGTCGTCCTGCATAGAACGATTAAGGTGCTTCCAGATAGGGAACTCTGACACCAGACTTCTATTGAACTGGCCTCAGCCAGCTTTATTAGCAAGGGCACAGGTACATGAAAAACATATACACATTATCAAATACTTTTGGCACGTCTAGACACTTATCTCTTCCACATAAGTCCCTCTCTGACCCTGAGGTCTGTGCCTGCCACACAGCACCTCAAAACAACCTTACTGTTGCGTATGGCTTCCCTTAAGTCTCTGTGGGCCAGAGCCTCTCTCTCTAGCACCTGTGTGGCTCCCAGCTATAGGCAGCTGATCACGCCCCCAGACACCTGGAGTGACAGCCTTTTAATAGGCATAGTTAAGATCCTGGCACTGGAATCGTTTGGGTACGGCCTCCCTGCCTATACACTATGACCAGTTCCAGGAAGATAAAACCCTTACTTGCCATTTACCATCCATGCTAGCTACATGTGTCAGTATCCTATGGTAATGTCACTAAAATAGTTTCCTTCCTCCACTGAAACCAGGTTTTCGGTGGCACATCTGCGCAGGTATCCTGCTGTACTCGACCTAGAGGCAGAAACCTGCGACTGATAAGACTCACCATGCCACATACCCTTTACACATTTTCCTATATTGTGGTTGGCAGGGTGGAGGTGGGGCGGTACGATGACCTAGTCAGCTCCTTCCATTTTTGGTTGTTATTTCCTTCAATTTTCAAGTAACTTAAAGAGCAAAAATACAACTTTGAACGAGCCATTAGTAACCACAGAAGTGAAATCTATGGATATGATAATGTGTTTACATAAGACTGTGGACAGAATAGGTGTGCCTTAACACCCTTTCCCTCTCGGCCATTTACTGTGTACACTTCCTATAAACTGTAATTACAGGAAGGGAGAGAGAAGATTGCCCAAGGATCTAATTTTTTTCAGCTAAAAAGCTGTATCCTGGTTGGCATAGAAAATGAAGAAACAGGTCTTGCTATACGAAATTAATGTTTCTGTATAATAATGGTGATCGCATTGGCTCCAGTATAGTCACCAGTCTCTGGAATCTGCAACAGATTTTGCGTTCCTCTGTTCAAAGCCAGCACATCTATGACCATGACTATCTTGAACCTAATATGCTCTTCTGACCCCTGATAATAGGTTTTTGACATTGCAAACAACATGACAGCTGTTGGCATGCAAAACTTTTGTGCCAGCTGGAGGCTTGCTATATAAAGCAAAAAAAAATCTCAAATGAAGTCTTTGGGTACGATCACACGGCTGATTTGCAGCGCTGAAAATGTTTGTGCTGAAATCTCTGTGGAATCCATGCCTAATATCTGCACCAGTAAACACAGATTTTGGACGAGGATTCGACGATAATTTTCAGAGATAGATCTTTAGACTCCTATTTACTCCCATCCCAACATTGGACGTATCGGTACGTCCTAGCAGGAAGTATCTTCCCGCAAATGGACATATTGGTATGCCCTGCACATAGTGCGGATTCACAGGCGAGCCCTGCATAATCACAACATGGGACCAGTGGTATATTACCGCATCACCCATGGCCTCAGCTTAACCCTTAGCTGGCGTGATCTATCACAATCACCAAAGCTAAGTCATAGCCTGCTATTGGTGCAACAGTGGCGTTGGGCTGTGTACCTGACAGCCCGGACGCTTTACTAAAGCATCCGGGCTGTCTGTAACATCACCATGCCCTGCAATGCCTTTTGGGCATTCCCGGGCATGGTTACTGACAGTTGCCGTAGAGACCAGACCAGTATAGAGCTGTTCTGCTCTGTACTGAACCCTATTGTATCAGTGATCTGAGGATCACTGATACAAATCCCCTATAGGGAAAAAGTGGGGGAAAAAAGGTGAGAAAAGAAAAAAAGTAAAATACCTAACACATTTAAAATAAAATCACGTTTTTCTTTTACCACGACCCTTTTCTCCTTTACAAACGGCACAATTGCCCCAATAAGTTATAAATAACCACAGTAATCATATTTGGTATTACCGCGTGTGTAACGACCTACCCTATAAATTTCTTATCATGTTGAACGGAGTAAAAAAAAAAAAAAAACAATCCTAGAATTGCGATTTTTGTTCATCCCGTAACACACAAAATGAAAATAAAATGTGATCAATACCTTCATATAAACGCAGTGAGTACAAATTAAAACGTTGCTTTAGCTCTGCAAGGAAAAAAAACCCTTCCACAGGTCTGTGCATGGGATAATAAAAAAGTTATGGCTCTCAAAAGACAGCGATGTATAAATATCGTTTTACAAAATAAAAACAAGTCCTTTTTTTTTAAAGTGCTTAACATAAACAAAAACTATATATATTTTTCATCCATAATCATCTCGATACAGGGAAGTAAACGTATACCTGTCAGCATATAACTGCACGGTGTGAGATTTTGTTAATAAATAAAATTAAAATACACTACTAGGATTGCAGTATTTTCTTCATCCTGTAAATAAAATAAAAAAAGTGATATATAAGTGGAAAAACAAGTTAACGCAAAAATATAGGAAAAATTAAAAATAAAAAACACATATCACCGCCCTTCTTTTCCCTTTACAAACAGGCAAATCGCCCCTCAAAAAGATCAAAAATATAATAAAGTACCCAACTTGTATCGCACACAAGTGCGTAATGACCTGCCTACTAATTCTGTCATGTTAATAATGTATCGGTTAACGCCATAGAAAAAAAACACACTTTAGTTTTTCGCTTCATCCACGCCAGCTACAGTAATAAATATGTAATAAAAAAGCGATCAAAGAATCTACCTATAACGCCAAAGTTGTATCCAATTAAATTGTCATGTTCTTACCGCAACAAAACATAAAAAGGCCTTACAGGCTATCGCTATACAGGAAAAATAAAAAAAGTTATGGCTCTCAGAAGGACAGCGTTGCATATAAATATTATTTTACACACTTATAAAACACTTATTTTTTAAAAGTGTTTCAACATAATAAAAAACTAGTATGATGAATTGGGGTAACGCCATATCGTTATAAGAACCCACCAGAGTAATTTGCTTCACTTATCATGGTTATCTGCATGGTGAGCGCACTGCTATGTTTGACTGGATTTTCTTTTCACCGGCCTTACCAAAAAACGGGGAGTTAGAAACTGGTATCAAAAAGTTCTTGTCCCCCCACAAAGGGATACCAATTAAAATACGGGCCTCATCTTCATCCCGCAAAAAAAAACGAAGTGTACCACTGCTCCGTACACTGATAAATTAAAAAAGTTGTGTCTCTCAGACTTTTGGACGGATGCAAAAAACAGGTTTTCCTTTGTGTTTAAGTGTTTTTTATAGTGTAAAAGCTAGTAAAAACATAAAAAAAATACCAAATTTAGTATCGCTGTAATCGTATCGACTGCTGATGTTTAAAAGTTAGCTTGTCATTTATACCACATTCGGTGATCGCTGTTAATAAATTAATATAAAAAAAAACACTTCCTAGGTTTGCTGTTTTATGTTCAAAACGACCTCACTTAAACCTTAGTTATATAGTGAATAAATGCGTCACTATGCAACCCATGAATGGTACATTAAATGCATCAATTACACGCCGCAAAAAAACAAGATCTTACACAGCTTACGCAAACAGCAAAAATAAAAAGTTGAGGGCTGTATAGATAGGACAACATAAAAAAGCTATTTTTTATAGACAGTATTTCTATTGTATATTAGTAATATAAACATAAAAATTATATATCATTTGTATTGTACGCAGACCACCTTGTAAAGTTATGATGTTCATTTACTCTGCACGGCAAAACGCGGTAAAATTGAAACCCAAAAATAAAGACAGAACTGCATTTTTTCCTCCCCCATTTTCATTACCCGAGTGCTTAAAATACACTATCCTCCCAAAATGCCACAATACTACCCCTATAGATGTAAGCCGCCTGAAGGCTGTTAATTCCAAAATGGGGCAAATTGCTCTGGGAAAGGTTTCACGTGTTCTGTGATTTGGGGGCTTTGCAAATGCGACATCAATCCCACCAAATTCTGAGTTCCAAAATAGGCCATAATAGCACCCCCTCCTCCCCTCACCATCACTATGTAAGGTATTGACAGAACTTGGAAGAAATTTTGGTGTAACAAAATTTTTGGGTGTGTTTTTGCCAGGTTTTTGTAATAGGAAACACATTTTATCTAAAATGTGCAGATTGTTGGGAAAAAAAAAAATAAATTTTGAATTTTCACAGCCTATTGCTAAAAAGAATATTTGTAATTCACTCCGTGGGGTCAATATACTCACTGCACCTCCTGGAAATATTCCTTAATGGGTGTAGATTTCAATATGGGCTCTTTTTAGAGGTGTTTATTAAGTTTTTGCACCTTAGGGCACCCACAAACCTGAAATGGTGCCATAAATAATCGTATTGTAAAATGAGGACCCCAGAGTCCAGTAGGTGCTCCCCTATTCTGGGGCTTTGGTTGAGCAATTAATGCATCAGGGCCTCATATGGGATATCTCTATAAACAGTAGAATTGCGGGAATTGATATTAAGTTGCTTTTACTTGGTACATTTACCGTTGATGATTGCAGTGAATAATAGATAATATTGAAAATCTTACCATAAAAAAGTGAAATTTTGAAATTTCACCTCCACTTTGCATTCTCATATTTCTGGGTGAAATTAAATAAAGGGTTAACAAACCTTTCTAAACACTGTTGTAAAATACTTTAAGGGTCTAGTTTCTTAGATGGAGTGATTTTATGTGGGTATCTACACATGCAGGGCCCTCAAACCATCATCATAATGCGTAGTCCTAAAAAATGTATAATTTCCAAATTTTCTACAAAAATGTGATGATAATTTAATACTATATTTCTAAGCCCCCTAATGTCGTAAAAAAAAAAAAAAAAGAAAGTTAAAAAATTGTAACAACCTATAGTAGACATATAGTAGATGCTATTTTGAAAATATTTTTGTGGTGAATAATTATCTGTCTTGCACACAGAAATTTTGGAGCTTTCAAAATAACAAATTTTTCTAAATTTTCACAAAAGGTGTTTCTTTTTCAAAAACAAACAAGGATTGTATGGACCAAAATTTCTTACTGACTGGATAGGTAAAAGTGTTCAAAAGTTATTCTCACATAAAGTGACACCTGCCAGATTTAAAAAATAGGGCTGTGTCATTAAGGCCAAAATTGGCTGGGTCCTTATGGGGTTAAATAAGAAAATAACATATACTCGCCTTTCTCAGGTCCCTAAAGTTTTCTGTATGTCCGAATGGAGACATCACCACTGCAGCCACTGACTGACAAGTGGTCAATGTGCACACTAATATCTCCCCACTTTAATCCCCACTTCTCCGAGATTGGGGCTTATGCAAACGCCCTAGCGGGAAAAGTGACTTTCCCGAAATGGAGTATGCATACGCCCTGGCGTATAGCGCAGCGGGGTTTGTGGGCGACGGCGCGGCGATGACAATACATGGATCCAGCGGTAAATTATCGCGGGCTTCTTATGCCCCATCACCCAAGCCGGAGATTGAGTCCGGGACGCGGTGGTGAAACAATCGCCAATCATTACCGGCAGCCTGTCCGATGGTCCGCAAATAATGAAGAGTCGCAGGCAGGTGAGTGAGCTCCCTCTGCTAGATCGCGGAGGCAGTGCAGGAGATGCCGCTCGACCTGTCTTCACTACCGGACTACCACGGATGCTTCTGAAAGAATCGGGTAGTTGGTGACGTCACCATGCCCACAATGCTTTGTGGGCATTGGGTTGTCTACTTAGTTGCCATGGCGCCGTGCAATCAAGCAGTACACGTGTGCACAAGATGCCTCTTCAAACAGCAATATAATGATTGCTGTTCCCGAAGTGAGAATGTGCTGTTTACAAAGCCTCACTGGGGAAAAGTAAAAAAAAATGGTGGGAAAAAGGTAAAAAAAAAAAGTAAAAAAGTAAAACAACAAACACAAAAAATTAAATTAATCCAATGTACACTGCCCTTTTCCCTTTTACAAAGACGTCCAATTCGACCCCAAAAAAGAACAAAAAATCAAATAAAAGTACTCATATTTGGTATCGCCGCGGTGCGAACAAAAACCACCCTAATAATCTGTTCACGTTTAATTAAACCCGCTTACGGTGAAACGCCAGAAAAACAAAAAACAAGAAACAGTCACAGAATTGCGATTTTTGTACATCTCTGCAGCACATAAAATGGAATAAAAATGCGTTAATAACTGCATATAATTGCCAAAGTTGTACCAATTAAAAAAGTCAGGTCATCCCACAAACAAAAGTCCTTACTCGTCTCTGTTACGGAAAATATAAAAATGTTATTTGGCTTCAGAAGACAGTGTTGCATTAAATATTATTTAACACAATATAATACACTTTTTTTTTTTTAAAGTGCTAGCACCAAATTTAAAAAAAACTATTTAAATTGGGTATCGACCGTAATCGTATCGGACCCAGAGGAAGTAAAGCTAACTGGTATGGATAACTGCATGGTGAGCACGCTGTTATCAATAATGAAAAAATAAAAAACACACTACTAGGATTTCCGTATTTTCTTTCCACCCTGCCTTCCAAAAAACGGATTTAAAAAAAACTGAACCACAAAAAGTCTTGTCCCCCCAAAAATACCAATATAAAAATGTAACACTCATCCGCAAAAATACAAAATGCCCCTACACTAGCTCCGTGACACAGAAAATTAAAAAAGTTTATGGACTCTCAGACTTAACGGCGATGCAAAAAAAACGTGTTTCTCCTTTTTGAATAAAAGTGTTTTTATTGTGTAAAAGCAGTAAGAAAAAATATAAAAATACTAATTGGGTTTCGCTGTCATCGTATCGACCTGCTGAGTAATACGAGTAATTAGGCAGCTACTACTTTACGCCTTGGTGACCGCTGTAAAAAATAAAATAAAATTGTAAACACTACCAGGAACTGTTGTTTTAGTTCAAATATGCCTCACAAAAACCTTAATACAAAAGTGATCAAAGCGGAATATGACTCGCCCATATGGTACTAATAATAAGTTCAACTCAATCCCATCAAAAAAACAATCCATAATCAGCTGTATACAGAAAAAACTGAAAATGTTATGGCTATCAGAACAGGACAACTAAAAACGCAATTTTTTATCAGACCTATTTCAATTGGGTAAAAAAGTAATAAAACATAAACAAAAAAACTATATAAAATCTATATCATTGCAATTGTTTTACCGGCCCCTAGTAAAAGATATCCTTTCATTTATATGCACGGCGAACGCTGTAAAAATTGAAGCCCAAAAACACAATGACGATATTGGCGGTTTCCCTCATTTTCATAACCCAATCGCAAAAAAAATAAAATTTGTATCACCTGTGCACCCAAAATGCACAAAAACACACCCTAGATGGTGATCTAGAGGCCGTGTCTGAATCCAAATGGGGAGGCTTCTGGAAGGTTTCACCTGTTAATGGTACTTTGGGGGCTTTGTCAATGCTACATGGCCCCACCCAAATCTGCGCTCCAAAAGCATAAATAGCTCTCCTGTAACGGTGGAGTGATCCGCTGGGCCAACGCAAGCGTGATAGCTAAGCCCGCCAGGGAATCGGAATCTAAGTAGCCCCGGTTTTCACCAGAGCCCCGCCGCAAAGCGGGCTGGACTTGCGGCGGCGTGAGGCTACGGTCGTTACCCCTGAGTGAACTTGCTTTCGATGGCAAGCGGCGGTTACAGGTGGGTACAGAATCGTTAATCGGCGGAGGCGTAGTCAGTGACAGGCAGAAAGGTTCTGGGCAGGCAGCAGAGGTTCGTAGTCAGAGAAGGGCAGCGGTCAGGGTAGTCGGAACAAAACAGGCAAAGGTTGGAAATGTAAGCAAGCGGACTGGTACACTGGTAATCATTACGGAAACTCCACAATACTCTCTAACGTCACCCAAAACACACCAACAGACTGGCAGGAAGTATGCCAGTCTGCGAGCGGCGAAGATGCTCGGCGTGGGGGGCAGCGGAGCCGCGATCCCCCCGTGACAGTACCACCCCCCTTAGGTCGCCCCTCTTTTAGAAACTAGATAGGAGGTCAGGCGACAGGTTGGTCTCCCGGTTCACAAAATCCGCGACCTCCGGCACCAGAACCCTTCCAGTCAATGAGAAAGAACCGCTGTCACACTCTCACTGTCTTCTGATGCCAACACTCATTGACCTCAAAAGATGTTATCAGAGTGGCCACGGAGTAAGGCGGGAGACAGGTCACGGGAGATTGCGTACTTCAGCTCCATCCGGCCTTGGAGGAGAGAGGCATGGAATGAGTTCGGGATGACGAGGGTAGGAGGGCAGGGAGGAGATTGTAGGACACCGGGTTTAGTCGTGTGCGAGTACCTCTAAAGGGACCCAACGTATTTAGGGAATAACTTTGTAGCTTGGCACCCTAAAGCGAATATATTTGCTGGATAGCAACCTTATCGCCTGGGCTCAAATAGGGGACGGAGCCCTAAGGTATTGACTGCCGGGACTTTAGTGAGGGAGAAGCCTGTTTACACAGGGCCTGTCAGTGTGTTGAGCTTGCAAAGCATTGATGCCTTTTACTTGGGTTCCACGTGGGGGGGGGGCAGGGTACATGGGACACGATCGGTAGCAAAGCGGGGAGAGGTGGCGGGGATGTGAGCCAAACACGACACAAAAAAGGGGGACGGCAACCGGGATCCCGAATTAAGAAGTTATAAGAAAACTCGCCCACACCAGGGAAGAAGGATCTAGACCCAGTTATCATGACGGGCAGGTCACAAAAATGCCTTTCAGGTAGGTGCCCTCCCAACACCTGGTTGACCTTCTCAACCTTGCCATTTGTCTGGGGGGGGGATATGCGGCAAGAGAAGTCTAACTGGGACCTGCAATTGGACAACACTAAGCACCGCAAAATTTAGCATATAAATTGGTCTCCCGATCTGAGACAATTATGTAAAAAGGGAGAACGCTTGCTAGACGGAAATACGTGACAGACAGAAAAAATTTGTTGGCCAGTTGGGGGCTCAGAGGGTTAACCAGGCAGTGGGAATAAACGTGGGCCTTTTTGGAAATTCTGGTACGTAACAACCCAGGATGACCGTTGTTTCCAGAGGACGGGCGGGGGGAGGTCTGTAATGAAGTCAATGGCTTCTTGGGTCCGGGTTTTTCTGCATCAGGGAGCGGCTTGAAGTGGCCGCGGGGCTGCTTGAGGCGAGGAACACTTATTACGGGCACAGGAGGTGCAGGCTATTTCTAGAAAAACAAAGTACCTCTTGTCATGAGCATGAGTAGGCCTCCTGTAATATCGGGATACTACTTGATCGCGACACTATGAATCCTGAGGTGCCCAGCCATATGAGAAGAAAGAGTGATCCCCAACTTCAACGATTCTATGGGGCAAGGAAGGCGCACATACGTCTTCCCGGGAGGTTAGGTGATGGAGGTCCTCCACGGGGGGCAGCATGTGACGAGTCGCTCCTGGGGGAATCAATGTGCTGGGGAGGAGGCTCGTGACCCACTGTATCATCACCAGGGAACGGGGATTAGAGCATCTGGCTTCTGAGGTTTTTTTCAGCAGGCAAGAAATGTAGGCCAGAAAGTCAAAACGGGCAAAGAATAATGCCACCTAGCTTGCCGGGGATTCAGGCGTTTGAGCCGACTGAAGATAATAGGGAGGTTTCTTGTGGTCTGTTTTGAAATGTCAATAGGGGTGGCGAGCCCCCTCCAGTTAAGGTGACGCCTTTCTTCTAGTAGCCAGCGCTTATGGCCAGTAATTCAAAGACTCAATCATTTGGTATAGTTCTTCTCGGAGGAGGGGTGATGTCTTGGAGAAAAAAACCACAGGTATGTAGCTTTACCAGCGCGAGGATCCTGCAGGAGTACCGCACCAGCGCCGACTTGACGAAGCATCCTCTTCCATGAATATAACGGACAGTTAGGGTCTGGACGAGACAGGACCGGAGCCGAATGCAAATTGCCGCTTTGAGCCGGTTGAAGTGCTTTCTTTGGGCCTCTGGGGGCCGGGATTTGGAGATTGGGCATTCTTCCTAGTCAGGGCCCACCAAGGGAGCCACCAGTGTAGAGTATGGGGGGATGAATTGACCTATAATAATTCGCAAATCACAGAAAACGTGAATGGACTGAAGGCCCAACCGGTTGGGGCCACTGCAACACCGCGGACGAGAGAGCTTGGAGGGTTCTGGGAGGACCATATCAGATGACGATGTACCCTAAGTAGGGTAAGCTGGCACTTTTCAGGCTTGGCAAAGAGCTGATGAGTGCGGAGTAGTGAGGGACCTGGCGGACATCGGTGGCGATGAGGTCTCGAGATCAGGGGAGAAAGAAATGAGAATATCGTCAAGTAGACGTTACACAGACCATAGAGTAGGTCCCGAAAAGATCTCATTAACAAAGTTCTGAAATACTGCGGGGCGTTGCAGAGACCGAATGGCATTGACCAAATAACTCGAAATGGCTGTCCGTGGATTAAATTGCCGTTTTTCCCATTCAGTCACCTTTTATAATGCGGATTAAGTTTGTTAGGGCCCCGCGTTGATCCAGTTTAGAAAAATTATTTTCGACCCCACGCCGGCGGTCAAAAAGTTCGGAGAAGATTAAGGGCAACGGGTTAGCGGTTTTTTATGGTATTTTATGTCCAGGCCCGATAGCGTTGCAGGGCCGGAGGGACCCGTACTTTTTCTCCCTCGGATAGAAGAAGCCGGCTCCTAGCCGGGGGGACGGAGGACTTTACGGATGAATCCTTTGCGGATGGTTCTCCTTGGACGTACTCAGACATGCCTTAGTCCTCACGGATGATGAGAGGGTAAACCGGCCTCTGGGGAGGAGTGTAAGCCAGGTGTGCAGGTCAATGGGACATCATAAGGCCGGTTGTGGAGGAAGAGTTCTCAGCCTCCTGGCTACTCCGGAAAAGACATCGGCATAGTCCCTGTAAGGCCAGAAGGTAATAGTATGACCTGGAGAGGTTTTTGGCTGACCCTTCAGGAGACGACTTGAGGAGCGCGAAGTTGCGGCTTTGACAGGAAACGAGAGAGAACCACGCGGAACCCAACGCTATGACTTCACCTTGTGCTCAATCCAAAGTCGGGGTTGACCCTTTATGGTCAATGCAGCCAACGGGACGGCCCATAAAGGTATTTAAGGAGCGATCGAGGCAGAGACTAGTTGTTGCACACATCTCCTTGGATGAAGGGCCCCCATTTGCAAGAAGAGGGGGGCCGTTACCGGAGGCGGGATTAGCGTCTTATGGCATTCAATGACCGAGGAGACGAAACTTAGGGTTTCTGCTGCGGAGTCACCGGGAGCGGAACCTGGTCACAAGTTCGTGGATTATGTTTGTTCCTGCCGTTCCTGAGTCGATTAAGGCGGGGCCTGAAAGGGGCTGTACGGAGAAGCACCATTTGTTACGGGCCGATGGTAAGACCGGGGAGTGGCCGTTCTGACACCTAGGGTTGCCTCCTCCCACCGAGACCTAGGTGCGGAAGTTTCCCGGGGCACCGGACAGTCCCCAATGAAATTGGCCAGAACCGCCACAAATAAAAAAGCAACAACTGCTTCAGACGACGCTAGAGAACGTTCCTCCTGGGACAGGTGGGTCTCTCGACCTGCATAGGTTCCTCTTCAGAGGGGTGTTGGAGAGGGATAAGACGGTGACCGGCTGGAACGTGGGTGCCAGCGAGGGAAACGCGGTGGACGGACGGTTTCCGTGTAGGCGGAGAAGTTCTTGTTGCCTTGCGGCCGAACGCGAATATCCAATCGGGTGGCCAAATGGGATTAGGTCATTTCCAAGGAAGCTGGTAAATCCGGAGCGGCTCGGAACTCGTCCTTGATTCGCCCCTAGAAGGCCTTGCCAAATGCGCCACCAAATTGCTTCGTGTTGTCTCCAGTCCAGCTCCGAAGCGAGAGTGGCGAAAACTGCACCGAATAACTGACCGGACTGTGGTGTCCGCGCCTTGACGTAGTTGGAGCCAGCGCTGTCGGGCCGCGAAGGAAGTATCGGCCAGGTTCCTCGATGTCGGTGACAGGGAAACCCCAGGTAGGAACACGTTTGGAGGTCACGCCGTCAGAGGATCACCTCGTATCAATAGTGGCGTTAAGCCCAAGCCAAGGCTTCTCCCAGACAAGAGGCTGATTATGAGGCCCCACCTTTTGGCTCGCTCTGTAGGGAGATTGCCGCCCCTTCATTTCGAGGTGGATGGGCACTGGCTGTGAACCCTCGGCCACTTATTGGGGTCTCCATCGTAGCGTGCGGGGGTGGCAGATGCAGAGACTGGTTCCTGGAAGTCGAAGCTGGTACGGAGCAATGGATGCCGGAGCAACGGATGCAGGTGCAGAGGCGGCAGCGATGGAGGCAGACGAGTCGCCAGGTTCTGCATCATGGCCGCAATCTGGTCGATGCGTTGACTCTGCTGGGCGGACAGCTGTAGTGTGACCCGGAGATCAGGAGCGGTACCCTGGCGGAATCCATGGCCGAGTTCCTTGTTACTGTAACGGGGGAGGAGTGCGATCTCGCTGGGCCATACGCATGCGATGATAGAGCTAAGCCCACACCTGGGATTGGGAATCTAAAAGTAGCCCCCGGTTTTTCACCTGAGCCCGCCGCAAAGCGGGTTGGACTTGCTGGCCGGCGTGAGGCTACCAGGTCGTTACCCTGACGTGACTTGCTTGCGATAGGCACTGGCCGGCGGTACAGGTCGTAAGGAAACGTAATCGGCAGGCGTAGTCCGGGGAACAGCAGAAGGTCAGCGGCCAGGCAGCAGAGGTTCGTAGTCAGAGACGGGGCAGACGAGTCAGGGCCGGCGGCAAAACAGGAAACAGGTCAGGTAAAGTTAAGGCAAGGGACTGGTTACACCGGGTAATCAATACGGAATCCACATACTCCTCTATAGCACCAAAAAATCACTCCAACAGACTGGCAGGAGAGTTACTGGGGGCGGGATACATTAAAAGGTACCAGCGCCCGACAATAACCCAATTATCGGACACCTGGCCATTTAAAATTAGAGCATAGAGAAGCCGGCCTGGCCGCGCGCGCTCTTAAGCGGCGGCCACGAGCGCATCGACGGCCGGCGACTGGCAGGCGCAGCGTTCTACGGAGCGCAGGCCTGGTATGAGAGGCGGTACGGGCAGTTGGCAGCAGAGGATGGTCGCGGGGGGCAGCGGGAGCCGCGTCCACCCGTGACTCAAACTCCCTCCCTTATAGCCCTGCCATGGGCCCAAACAGCAGTTTACACCCACATGTTATGGTATTTGACGAGCTTGGAAGAAATTGCATAACAAAGTTTTGGTTCACTTTTTTACCAGGATGCCTTTGTAAAAATTAAACATTTTCAGCTAAAATTGGCAGATTATTGGAAAAAAAATTTTTATTTCAATTTTCATTCAGCCTTTCGCTAAAACTTTTGTGAAACACCTGTTGGAGCTTCGCATATATACTTACTACACCAATGTTTATATTCCTTAAGGGGTTTCGTTTCCCATATATGTGGTTTTTTTAGGGGACCATTTATTAAGTTTTGCACCTTGGTGTGTCCGCAAACGGAATATGGCCCTAAATATAAATCGTACATGATAATGATAGACACCAGAGTCTAGTAGGTGATCCTCCTATTTGGGGCTGGTTGGTTGAGCCAAATAATGCACTAGGGCCACATATGGGATATCTCTGAAAACAGCAGAATCTGGGGAATCAATATTAAGTTGCATTTCCCTGATCACATTTACCGTATTCTTGTGAATAATGTATAAAAATTGAAAATCTGCAAAAAAAATGAAATTTTGAAATTTCCCTTCCACTTTGCTTTAATTCCTGTGAAACACCTAATGGGTTAATAAACTTCCTAAATGCAGTTTTGAATACTTTAAGGGGTGTAGTTTCTTAGATGAGGTCATTTATGGGGGTATCTAACATACAGGTCAATCAAAGTCACGTTAGAACTAGACGGGTCCCTAAAAAATTTATATTGCAAATTTTCTTTAAAATTTGAAAATTACTACTAAATTTTTAAGCCCCCTAATGTCGTTAAAAAAAAAAAAAAAAGCCAAACTACAGCAGACATATGGTAGATGCTAGTTATAAACTATTTTGAGTGGAATATCTATCTGTCTTACATGCAGAAATTTTTGAAGTTTGAAATTGGTAAATTTTTCAAATTTTTCACGATACTTTGATATTTTTCACAAATAAACAAGCATTTTTTGTACCAAAATTTCTTACTATCTTAAAGCACAATGTGTCCCGAGAAAACAATCTCTGAATCACATGGATAGGTTAAAGCGTCAAAAAGTTATTCTCACATAAAGTGACACATGACAGATTTAAAAAATGGGGCTCTGTCAGAGAGGCTAAAACTGGCTCCGGCGGTAAGGGGTTAAATGAACATTTCCGAACGGTGATGTAAGTAGATGCATATGACGGCTGCAGCCAATCAGCGGCTGCAGCGTGACGTCCCAGTTCAGAAGTGCAAGAATGACAACAAAAGACTAGATGGACGCCTTATTGGAACTTGTAACCGGAGGAAGCTGAACATAATTTTTTTATTTTAATGGGGCCCCAGGAGTTAGCCGTTAGATGTTATGAAGTGGACGACCCCTTTAAGACACAGCTGTTTCCTGTGTCTCGAGATACACAGACCTATTAAGCATCCTGTCATTGAACAGCTGGTGTAGAACTGCAGGAGGCCCTGTAAAGACAATTTATAATGAAGATCCCTAACTTTAGGATATTATATAGAATTTTGTGGAAGTAACACGTGGAAACTGAATTGTTCATTTACATACGTTCTGCAACTTATACAGTAGCAAACAGCTTATATGATGCAACTAAAGCTACATGTAACATATATTCGTTCATAATAGTAGGCAACTTGTCCCTTTTTATTTTGCTATAATGACTCTTCGAAATTGCGAGTCAAAACAATCATTCAATTCTGCCTGCTAGGCTTGGAAATTATCTGTGCCAATAAAAACATTGTCTGTTACACATAACCATGGCCAAAACTGAGCAGAGGTAGGGCCCTGATGAATCTCTTCCAGCTCTCTGACGTACATTTTCCACCGGGCCTCTGAACTGAGCTAAGGAGTGGTAGATATAACATTTCATATTCTCTCAAGAGAGCAAGGGGAAAAAAAATGAAACGAGGAAAAAGAGGATATAATGGACAAACAAGATGACAGTGCTGACTCCGGTGGCTACTGTTCTGACGTAGGCTCCCTTCTGCCTTCCCTCTTCTATTTGTTCTATTCATTACAGTGAAATACTTTTATTCATGAGCCTATTCTTTTCAGGTTGCTGAAACTAGTGACTCAGAAAATATGCTCAATAAAGAATTCTTTAACTGAGATTAACGTCATGACATAACTTGAATTTTTTTTCTTCTGTTAATTCAATATATTGCTGTTATTTGACAAGCATAAATCAATTAAGAGAAAGAGTTTACAGGATCTAAGGGTACGTGCACCTGGCATATTACGGCACACATTATGTGCACCATAAGCAGCCACGCATTTACGCTTTGAAATTACACACTTCCAAGCGCATAATTTCACAGCTGATACATGTGTAAATGGCCTGTACTATACTTTAAACCAGTACGCGATGTTTACACCTGCAAAGAAGTGATATGTCACTAAATGGGGATTGTAAATTATGCGGCATGTGATTGACACCGCATATTTTACATTATCTATGGATGCTGTATTGCACATTGTTTGGGGCGTATTTCAGCACGTATTTCTGAGAAATTACACCCGAAATATATGCCAAAATACACCCCAAAAGACGACGTGTGAATATACCTTAATAGTTCCTTCAATTAGTAGGACTACAGTTAGATTTCTGCATTGCATCTACAGAATTTAGCTACTAATTTAACACTTTTAGGCAGTCAGAAAATGTATCATACAGTGCCAACAACAAAATATATCCCCTTATTTAGTATATGGGAAACTTGTCAATGAAGGCAAGAAAAAGATAATTTTTATTGAATTACCCTATATGGACCATATTATTTTTGGCTATTAGCACAGGAAGAATTTCTTGCTAAGCATTTTAGAATATATTTTGATTCTGTTTACGTTGACATTTTTATGCCATTGGTGGCACACTATAAATGCTAAGAAATAGCATTTTTATCTTTTTTTATTTGATGAATTTTATGTAAACTTTACTACCAACATTCAAATTTTTGTTCGCCTTCTTTTTTTTTTCTTTTTTTTTTATAACTATAATTCATTCAATACCTATTTAGAGCTTACAGAATCACTGCCTACAAAAAAATGCTCTTAAATAGTTACTTGGTAAAATAAGGTTAGGGTTTTGAAGTGTGGTGTGGCACAAACAAAATACACCCTTAGGGCACGTGCCCACGGCAGATGTCAAATACCGGTCGGTTTATCCGACCGGTATTTATCCTGTTGTAGTGCCGTCACCAAGGCCGTGGGGGGGACGCTTTTCTCCACAATGAGCGTCGAAAAGCCCTCCCCCTTCCCATTGACATGCACATATTCCGTCTGAAAACCGGATGGAAGAATGTGCATGTTCAATTCCCTTTGGGTGGCCCGCGGGCGGAAAAACCATCGGGCCTAAAACCCTTGCGGTGGGTACTGCTGCATGGGTTTTCCACAGAGCCCTGTTGTGCTCGTTTGCGGCCGGTTTTTCAGGCGGTCTGCAAAACCACAAACTGTCTAAACAAACGGCCGAAAACCCCTGCTGTGGGGACATGCCCTTACAGAGGTGTTTTCACCCTACAGATTAACAGAGCATGCTCTTCACAGCCAGCTTCGGGCTCCCACTTCCTGGTTAGGCTGTGGGTGGTTCTACAGCAGTGATTGGCATATCAGATCTGCTATTCCTGTTACCTTGAGATAAATGCAGGAGCGCACAAAGCTACTGAACTCACAGCGTTAAAATTTAAATAAACAAGCTCTTGTGCTAGAGATTAGACTCGGCAGGGAGTGACTCATGTAAGAGAGCAGGACGAGGTGGTCATCAACCAAAAGAAACATGCGTACTCTAGCAGTAGATAAAATCTCCTTTATCTCTTGAACAAAGCAAAATCGAAATAGTAATGTATTCATTTACCTTCCCCTACATGTTAAAAACTAATCATTGTGGTGAGATAATGCTAATGTGCTAAAACTAAGTTGTATTTTCAAGGAGATTTTCCTCAAATACATTTTTAAAATATGGTTGCACTTTTCAATTTAGAAGGGTACATATAAAAACCTACTGAAATGAGCTGGTACACTTTATCCCATTTATGGGTTGTGTTAGAATAAATACATAATGCCAAATGTGTGTATATTGGGCCTTATGTATGAAAACTGGCAGTAAGACTGCCACTTGATCTAAGTCTGCTCTAATATTTTCTGATACATGGAACATCAACAAATCAAATACATCTGAATGTGGCCTTATACAGTAGCTGTTGTATTAAGCTGCTAGAGAAGGTCAACAAACTCTTCAAATATATGTCCACAGCCGTTTCATGGCCCTAAACTCGACAAGGTCACAGCTAGATAGAACAGATCCCAATGCGTCTCAATACCGGTCACCTCTTAACGCCCACCATATTGAGAACCTTCCTCTTACTCTCTTTTATCTTACCTCCCCCAGCCAATAGCCTGGAGGGGGTTAGAGGAAACGCCAAATGGGGTGGTGGATAGAGAACAATGCAGCGGATAGTTGGATCACTAGTTACAATGTTTAATGGTTGAATAATCATATAAAATTATTATAAAACCATCAATAATACTTACCTACATATTGTCATAAATAATGGTTTGCGATAAATGTGTAATGTTTGATAATACTTCTATGACACTTGTTCTGTAATGCTTTACTTTTAAATGAATTTGTTTATTCATTTATTTTTAAAAATCAATAAAAACAAGTTGAAAAAAAATATATATATGTCCACATGGCATATATTTCCAACCAAAAATGAAGTTAGCAGAAGAAAACCACGTCATGCTTTCAGATACCTCCCAAATAAACTGCCCCATACAAATGGCTTAATTTGTATTCTACTCTAACAATCTTTTTGTGCTAAATTGTAGAAAACAGTGAATGGTGGTAAAGTCACTTATTTTTTACGAATGTAGTTTTAAAAAATCGCAAACAAATTATGCAGCGCAGTTGACAGTGTATAAGTGAAAACAATCGGACATGTAAAACATATGGGGCCTTATGGGGAAAAGCAAGAAGCAATTTTTATTGCCCAAGCCCCAAAACAGAGCTCAGCTTTTTTTTTTTCCAAGCACATATAAATAAAGCTAGCATATTGGTTATTATGGGCAACAAAGGCAGTCTTGGTGCTAGACAGCTTTCATACATAAGGCCCATTGTGTTTGGATATGGAATGCAATTTTTTGTGTGCAGTTACGTCAGAGAGCTGGAGTAATTACATTGGCAAATTCTTGCTGTGCTGTGTTACTATATAATAGAAGAAAACTAGAGTTGTTGGAAAAAGGAAGCAAATGAAGACTGGCTTATTAATGTGTTACAAGTACAAGGTGTGAAAGTCAATGTGCCTTCCTGATTACACAGTGACACAGTTAAATATGAAAAAAGTCTAGAACTGTGCACATGCTACATTGCTTTATAGGTTTAGCACAGTCAGAACTTATTCAGAAGCGCTTTCTTGCTAAAAGACCAAACCATGGTGAGGGTTTTAAAAGACAGGTCCACAAAAGTTTTAAACTCTTTTGGGGACAAGTATAACAGGCTACACATTTTCGCAAAAGCAGAAAACCCAAAAAAACCCCTGTTCTCTGTCTGACAATGTATGAAAATGCTTACCTAAAAAACTGGCCACTGTGACAGACCACGTTTGTATGCACCAAGTCTATTGGGGCGTGTTGCGTCTGATTCATATGGTATGCCACATTTATGAATGTATCACGAAAAAAAAGGTTGAAATTAAAAAGGCGGGGGATACCAATTATTTTGGCGAGGGTGACAAATTTTTTGGGACATACACTCTTGGGGGCACTTTTTTGGCACAAAAAATGTATCTGCAATCACATATATTTATAAAGGCTGTGAAACACTTTCCCAAAATACTGAGAACCCACACTAACTTACTGAAAGTATACTGTCTAAAAATGGGGCGGCACTTTTCATACAGCCAGGTAAAAACACTAAAAAAAAATTTTTTAAACCCGCCAAACATGTTCTCGATGTAGAAAAATAGGGAAAAAAGGGGTTACATTTTTACCTTGCAGCAATATAAAAAAAGGGTTGTCTGACCCTCGCAAGAGTAATGTGTTTTTCCCATGTTTTTCCCCCCAAAATTTTCCTTTGGTTTTAGTAAAAACGTGCTGTAAAATATGATTTTGCTATATTAAGGAGAATATGGAAAATGCTCTTGGTTTAAGCTCTAAAATCTTTTTGTATCCCACTATTTGGTTTGGGTTTAAATTGTGCCCTTGGGTAGTCATTACAGTTTTGCTCCTTAAGTTTCTGATGTCAAAGCATGGAATATCATCATTTCACATCCCCCAACTGTGCCATTGATTCAGTGAGTAGGAGGAAGCAGTATGTAGATGTATTGTTGGCACACCTACCACTGACTGCTATAACCCTTCTTCATAGTTTAACCTGGAGCTGCCAGCTCTCCAATTGTACTCTGCCTGAAGGCATCCTAGGATAAAGGGGAATATACTATACCCAGGGATATATTTTTTTTCTCCTTTTGGTTTTCGCATTCTCATGTAAAAACCTGTCAAAATTCTGGCATGAGCCATATTGGAAGTCCAGCTTCACCAACCCACATAGAGTGATTGACTGACTGTTTTTTTCTGTATACAAACTCATACAGGAAAAGCTATCAATATTTCTGTGTAGACAGAAATGCAGGACTCATAAGCTTTCTCTTTTAGTCCTAGTCCTGTCAGCATTAAAAATACTAAATCAAAAAACAGACATTGCTTCTTAAACCAATCCCTCCTGGCTGTTTATTTTCACTACTTGTGTTACATCACCTTAGTGTGTCTCAAAGAATGTTTTTGATACCCCGGTAACAATCACATTAAAAATATTTTTTGCATAGTCAATATACATGGGTTGAAAAATGTTCATAGCTCAACGTTCCTCATTTTTAAATTTTAAAAACCCAAACTTTAAAGGGAAAAATTAAGATGGGGCAGTAAAAATAAGCACTTTTTCAATTGGTTTGTATTTCTTAAACATTTTGTAATAACAAAATTACTAATCTGTAAAACTCCAAGCTAAAACTGAAGCCTGGGGTTTGGGTCAGCCCCTTTACTGTGATTGGCTGCCCCAATTTTGTTGTGCCCTGGTTGGGACACCCAGCTCAGGTGGGGGAATCTGTCAACAGGGCAACACTTTTGTATTAGTCATTACTCCACAAATCGGCCTTTGGGGAAAAGTAACAAGAAGAAAAACCCTTTTCAAAACAAGCCCTAAAAAAGTCCAATTTGAAAAAGCTATGTAGGGAACGAAAACATGTGGAAACCGTGACTGCTCAATGTTACTTTAAATTTAACTGCCAAACCTAAAAGGGGTAGAGTAAAGCCCACATTGCCCCCTCCCCTGGGCACACCCCCCCCCGTGAACACAGTGGTGGGAGCCAGCTGTGGGGATGCTTCTTCAGCGGGACGGAAACCTGGGCGATTGAGGAAGATGGATGGAGCTAAGTAAGAGCAATAAAATCAAAAAAGCACTCACCTGTGACTCCTTTGCGAGCTCCGGTTAGGGGGCCTCCCTTTTTTCCAAATGTAGACAGCAATCAAAGAGACGAACCGGCTTCAGCAAACGTTGAAGTGTCGGACATGGAGAAAATATATGCAGGTGCAGACCGGGCTTTAAAAAATTATCAAAAATGTATTAATTCGTCTTTAAAATCCAAATGCCAACATAGACATATGAACGAGAGCCCCTTCCCCTGTTGTGGGGAGGACGGTATGGAGCTAGACCGCCGACGCGATTCGGGGCACGTGACCCTAACTCATGGCTGTTGTACATTTCCTCGTATCTCCATTATATAGGACCTTTCATACCTGACGTCAGTTCCTACTAATTAAAAAGTACCTGACTTATCACATTGTATCTAAAACACTTGTATATAGCTCCACTGTGTCAACCTATCTACTTAAAGTTACCTATTCACAGTTTAGTAGTGATATTGTATATCTTGACGTATATTTAATCCCCTCGGTGCTCTAAGTATAGGGCAATCCTGAAGGAAAACCTGTTAGAGGATAGACTCATCATTTCATATTTGTCATCAAAGACAGAGTCTCTTTGATCCCTATTATTGAGCCTGTCAAAGGGACATTTGTGATGGAGGGAGAATTTGTATATGCCTATTTAATAATCTTTTTGAATAGCCCCTTTTTTGTAACCTTTAAAAATGTTAACACATTCTTTTAAATAGACCACTTCTGTAAAACAGCATCTTCTCACTCTGCAGAAGACGTACTGACTGATAAGGGCTTACGATATAGAGCTGCGTTAAGTGATATGTTCCGAAATCCACGTGTGGAAACCATATGACATTAATTGTGCATGACAGTCAAATATTTTTAGATATGTATTTTAATATTTTCCATCCAAATGTAAATATTCTAAAACACTTAATAATACTAATAATCCTGCCATTGGCTCATCTAAAACTGTGGCAAGTACTTAGTGCATTGTTGCAACTTTTTGAATGAAACCTCCTTCTTCAGGCGTGCAGTGTGTGCACTAACATCTTTATTTACCCACTGGTTGTCAGCAGACCTGATGAACTTGTCATTAAGATTTGTCACCAAAGAAAGTCTTTTCGGGCCTTATTCTCTGTTATTTTTATATGCCTATTTAAAGGGGTGTTCCAGAACTGATTAATGCTTGTTCTTTTATCGGGGTACGAGTAAATTTAGAAGATAAACTTGATACTTACCTCCCGGACACTCCCGTTCATCCCGGGATGAAGCAGTGAAGATCAGCATTCACGTGACAGCTCCAGCCAATTACAGGCCAGAGAGGTCATGTGCAGGTGATTTTGTGGCCTGTGATTCGCTGCAGTTGTCACGTGAATGATGGATGTTCACTGCTCACTTCCTGGTTGAGCGCACTGGCCGCTGGGAGTGGAGGGGAGCGTCTGGGAAAATAAATATGAGGTTTCTCTTCTATTTTTACTCATACCCTAAAGAAAGTACGAGCATTGATAAGTCCTGGAACATCCCTTTAAGAAGCTTTTAGAATAACCCTCCTGTTCTAACAATTTTATTACATTTTTTTAAATAGACCACTTTTGTAGAACAGGATCTCCTTGCGCTCACAATTCACCGAGAGAAGAGAAGACTCTTTATCATATGAGGCCATGACATAGAGATGTGTAAACAGATATATTTGCAGCAAATAATTTTTAAATCAAACATGCTATACTTACTACTGTGCAAGTTAAAGTGTAAGTTATCCTTATGGTTTATATAGGTTACAAAGTTACAAAGTTTATTTAAGGAAATCTCTGAGGCTCAGATGAGTAGGATGTTGTCTATGTACATACAATACCATTAAATTGTCGCCTAACATGGATTGTCCATGGAGTACAGATGACACTTCTGCCACCAGGCCATGTATAAATTGGCCAGGGATGGTGAAAAATGTGATGCTATGAGACTGACTTGTAGAAAAAAAATTGTAAAACAAAGACACATTATGTGTAAGTAAAGATGTTACAACCATAAGGATAAAGCCTGGTTGATATATGCTTTGAAGGTTCTGTTCGGAATCTCTGTAGCATGTTTCATTAGGAATCAGGGCAGTAAGCTGCGCTATTTCTTCTATCTGAATGATGGACACTTCAGCGGGAACCCAACAGACCCATTGTAACTAATAGAGTCCATCGAGTATCATTGGTGTACATTATGAAACCGATCCCCAGGCGTTCATTTTCACCTCTGTGCCAAAGGTACCAAACTGCACCTCCAATGCAGATGTGAACCAAGCCTCAGTTCTCTAAGTTCTCCTGAATAATTACGTTATCTATACAGGTAGTATTATAAGGTAACTGTTGCTTTGTTATAAGGTACATAAGCCTTTGGTAAGAGATTTCATCACGTTACTCACATATAGCTTACAGGAGTTGTTTGGTGACCTTTATTTAACTCAGGACTCTTTTCACAAAAAGTTGTAAAAGGTCATTGAGCCAGGAGCTCAGCCTATTTGTGTGTGAGCCTGTTTCCATACTAACAGGGCAAAATAGAGTAGGAAATATGTTTTTATGAGTTTTAAGTTTTATGAGAAACACTGGACTAGTAAGAGTAGAGACTAATAGATATTATTCTTGTTTCTCGTTAACTCTCAGATGGAGACTCACTATCAGCAATTTATCACAAGGCATTATGGGAAAGGAGCTCAGTAGCTCAAGCGCCCTCTGTTGAATGTAACACATCTGCAATTGCTTTTGACCCATTGGGTCTTTGGAAAGCAAAAGGGATATTTAGCCAAGCCAGCATCACCCATCTGTATACAGCCGTTTCGGGGTGTTTGCCCACAGTCAGTACAGAGCAAAGCGATGCTGGCTTGGCTGAGTGGGAGGCAATGAGTGGCTCGGAAAGGGAAGATCTCTCCTTAGGGAGTTCGCCTGTATAGCCATGTGGAGATTCGAAATTGCCTTTTGCACTCCACGAAGCATCTGCATATCACAAGGCATTATGGGAAAGGAGCTGAGAAGCTCAAGCGCCCTCAGCTGATGTACTGACATCAGTTGGATGCACTGACGAGGGGCAAACACCACAAAATGGCTGTATACAGATGGGTGATGCTGTCTTGGCTAAATAGCCCTTTTACTTTCCAAAGACCCGGTGGGTCAAAAGCAAATTGAGGATTTGTTACATCTAACAGAGGGAGCTTGAGCTTCTCAGATCCTTTCCCATAATGCCTTGTGATATGCAGATGTTTCGCGTTGCTAGAAAGTTTGGAGTTTTAGAGACAAGTATAGGTTAAGTTTAAAATTTCTTATCTGGATGAAAGACAACATTTTCTCTTCAGTCTAAACTATTTACTACAACCAAGGTTTCCTTTTACAAAAATGTCATGCATCTGAGATTTTTACCTCTTATGTTGTTGTGTGATTCCCTGAAATACACCACCATATGCCCACTCCGGAGGAATTATGAAGTCTACAAATAATCTGAAACGTAGAACAAATAGTAAACAGGCTGACCTAATACGACCGTAATATGTGCAAACAGACTTTCTTTCAAATTGCTCCTTCTGTGTAGCCAGGCACTCCTCTGGCTGGGCAGCAACATCCAGAGACAAAATCAGGTGTGCAGGATACAGCTTCTTGACGTAGTCTGCAAAGCAAGACACATCTCAGCCCGGTAAAGGTGAAGGTAAAACCAGCAATTTTATTGAATATATAAATATAAAACACAGAAATATAAGAATGTTGTCACGCTGCAATCCGCAGGCACGTTTCAAGCTTAATCGCTCTTGTTCACAGCTACTTACTAAAAACCAAACAGGAAATTTAAAACAAATGATTGACCAATCATATTAAGAGATTGCTTATACGTCACAACCAATAACCAAGGCTGAATGTCGGCAAAAACGTATATCGAATGTAGCATATATTTAACAAAACATGTTATCAATGAATATGCAATAAAATGTATATCAAAAGCAACATATATTTAACAAAACATGTTATCAGTAAATATATAGTTGATCTTTTCTATAGTTCAAACCTGCTGGCAATTTTGTGCCCAAATTTAATATCCAAAATGCCTCTCTAAGTCTTACATTTTTCATCCAATCACCCCCATGATAGGGACGTTCAATTTGCTCAATGGCATAAAATTTAAAACTGGCTAGATCCCCCTCATGTTGTTCAATAAAATGTTTAGCAGCACCTAACATCTGTCCATGATGGTTTTTTATACTAGTGATATGTTCTGCTATACATACTTTTATTTTTCGTATGGTACTACCTACATATTTTTTATTGCATAATATACATTCAATGAGGTAGACAGCATGATCAAAAGTAGAGAACAATCCAGCACTTCCAGTTATATTCTTAAAAGATCCATTCTTTATTGGCAATCCATAAAAAATAGCATGGCATATCACAGCGGCATACAAAAGCTGACGCGTTTCGGGGAGACATGCTACCCCTTACTCATACCATGCATATACAATGGACAAATGCATATAAATAGACAATACAAAATGCCCACCCCAATTGATGCTCCTACCTGATTGGACACGCACCACATCCGCAGGTGTACATCCATTACCTGGCCCGTACTAGATAAACCTGCAACTACCGGGCAGAAGCACGCAGACGCCCGCGCATGCGCTGTTGTGCGCCATCGACGACAGAGATCACATGATGAAGATCACATGATAAACGGGCTAACGTCATCGCCCGACCCAAACTCGTGCGCATGCGCACTCAAACATAATACACGAAAGCAGGAAGAGGTACCATGACAACCTAATAAACAACACACTGCTTCCAATGCAGCCATCGGCAGAAGCACCTATCCCATATGATGCAATAGATCGGGACCCTGACAAACCGAAGGTAATTGTTTACAACATATATATACAACAATCAATTTCCTAAAAACAGAAGATATAATACTCTGTGCACAGAACCCGCCGTCTCATCTCCTAATAATGATACCATAATGGAAATAAGGTTACTGCCATATACATATATTTTAAATAACACAAAATAAACCGTGAATAAAGGAACATAATGTAACATCATCATCAAACAAAATTGGTATATATCTGCGAATGATCTGTTTGATGTAAGGCACATAATAGGCACATTTTGTCGTGTTGGTTTCACCTTTTTTTCATCTAGTATGCCCAATAACTCCAACCTAGATTTCCTATCCACAATCGCCCTAGCCCAATTAAGTACCCAATCAGGATACCCCCGGGCCCTCAAACAATTACAAATATTGAAAGCCTCATTCTCAAAGACCACATTTGTGGTGCAATTTCTTTTGGCCCTAGTTAATTCACCAACCGGAATGGAAATCCGAGTGTGTCTCGGATGTCCACTCCGGTAGCGTAATGTGGTATTCCCTGAAACAGGTTTACGATAACTTTTGGTTTGAATAATCTGACCAGAAATACCCGTCAGAGTAAGGTCCAAAAAGGAAATTTTCGACTGCAAATAAAAATTATTATCAAACAAGAAAAAATTTGGTGTCATAAGATAACGAACTGTAAGAATAATAAACATACGTAAATCATCCGAAAAGCAGAAGAATTGGAAAAATGAAAATCCAAAGCCAATAAAGCGACGTCCAGTGGTATGGAAATATACAAAGATTCTACATCACAGCATATCCAACAATAGTTGGACTGCCAAATGACTTCCCGTAGGCTACGCAGAACATCCCGTGTGTAAAAATCCTGGGACGCGACGAACCAGAGGCTGGAGCTGGAAATCCAACCACTCACATAATGATTCATTCAACGAGCCAATACCGGAGACGATTGGTCTCATCGGGGGAGGGACCACACCTTTATGGATCTTCTAACTACAGTCTATTCTGATATTTTTGTACAAGAATGGAATCAGATTTTAAGCCACTGTTCCAAACAATTGATGGAGCTGATTATAAAATATGAAACACAACAGCTGGAAGTATTGATCTGGAGGATTTTAAAAGTTTAACAGAGTTCAATAAGGAACAAGAGAAAATACAAAAGAACTTAGCTTCTGTGGAGTCATCGATTATGACTGTCAAAAAGAGGAAATTTCTACGCGACATAGGTGACTATGAGGGTGATATTGTATACACCTGGTGGTCTAGGACTGCGTCTTCTGATGCCCCAAGATCCATTTTGAGAAACAATGGATGTCGCAGACAGTTCAGTAGACGCAATAACCGAGTCAGCTTTGACTCTGATTCCTCTGATGCACAGGATATTTCAGGCGACAATATAAGCATGGCTTCCAGCAATGCAAGCAGCTTACATCATTCACACCCCGCCATAATTCCAAAAAACGATCAATGCGCAGGGGTGGCAGAAAGCACAAATGCCACCAAGAGAAAAACCCGCAAGAACACTTAAGCAATAGTGATACTATTGATATTGTGAATTATTCTAATACGGAATTGACTGAGGATCAACCGAAGGTGCTTAAGTTGGGTTTCAATTTTGTGATACAGAGACCTTTCAATCTTTTTTTTCCATTCTAAAAAGTATTAATAAATTTACTAGAGACTTGACTGTGAAGAGACATTTTTGGCAATTAGAAGCTGCACAGGGGTCATCGGGACAATGTGATATTGTTAATGAATTTTCTAGACTCACGTTTCAAGAACAGATGTCTTTATTATTCTTACAGGACTTGTCTGATAGTAATGTAACCTTGGTTTCGTATCCATCAGATTTTCGTGTCAAGAATACCTCTTTCTATCCAGTGCAAACTAGGACGGATTCTATGACTACCTTTCAAAATTTGGTCGTCCGTGATCTCAAATCCTTGCGTGAATCTTTGCCTAATGTATCATCTAATATCTCCAACAAACAAAAGAAGGCCCTACAAGAGTTACAGGCTATGAAAAATATAACATTTAGGATGGCAGATAAGGGTGGTTCAATTGTGATTCTTGACAATGAGATGTATGGATCCCAGATGTTTAAACTCTTATCGGATCAGAGTACTTACCTAAAATTACATACCAATCTCACTTGTCTTTTTCAATCACATCTTACTGGGCTATTAGATGAAGGGGTAGCATTGGGGGTTTTGTCTTCTTTTTTGGCAGAACAGTTATGTGTTAAGAATTCTACTACACCATTGTTATATGGATTACCGAAGATCCATAAAGGTGTGGTCCCTCCCCCGATAAGATCTATCGTCTCCGGTCTTGGCTCGTTGAATGAATCATTATGTGAGTGGTTGGATTTCCAGCTCCAGCCTCTGGTTCGTCGTGTCCCAGGATTTTTACAGGACACACGGGATGTTGTGTGTAGCCTACGGGAAGTCATTTGGCAGTCCAACTATTGTTGGATATGCTGTGATGTAGAATCTTTGTATACTTCCATACCACTGGACGTCGCTTTATTGGCTTTGGATTTTCATTTTTCCAATTTTTCTGCTTTTTCGGATGATTTACGTATGTTTATTATTCTTACAGTTCGTTATCTTATGACACATATTTTTTTCTTGTTTGATAATAATTTTTAATTGCAGTTAAGAGGAGTGTCTATGGGGGCCAAATATTCCCCATCATTAGCTAATTTAGTTATGTCGTGGTTCGAGTCTATGTACATTTTTTCTGACATTAGTCCTTTTATTTGCGACATCCAGTGGTATGGAAGATACATTGATGACATTTTGATAATTTGGCAGGGAGCATCATCTAACATCTCTTCTTTTGCTGCCTTTTTGAATAATAATCCATTGAACTTGAGATTTGTGACTGAAGTTCAACAGTCGCAAATTTCCTTTTTGGACCTTACTCTGACGGGTAGTTCTGGTCAGATTATTCAAACCAAAATTTATCATAAACCTGTTTCAGGGAATACCACAGTACTCTACCGGATTGGACATCCGAGACACACTCGGATATCCATTCCGGTTGGGTAATTAACTAGGGCCAAAAGGAATTGCACCACAAATGTGGACTTTGAGAATGAGGCTTTCAACATTTGTAATCGTTTGAGGGCCCGGGGGTATCATGATTGGGTACTCAATAGGGCTAGGGCGATTGTGGATAGGAGATCTAGGTTGGAGTTATTGGGCATACTAGAAGAAATAAAGGTGAAACCAACACGACAAAATGTGCCTACTATTGTGATTGAGGATAGTGCACATACTCCTTACATCAAACAGATCATTTGCAGATATATACCAATTTTGTTTGATGATGATGTTACATCAAAAATTTTGGAACGTGGTTGTCATATTGTTACTCGACGTCCTTCTACAGTCGGTGACAGTATTGCTCCCAATCTTTTTTTGTCGGGTAATTCTCGGTCCACCTGGCTGGCACACAAAGGATTTTAGAGATGTGGGTCCTTCCCTTGTATTACTTGTCAGTTTGTTAAGGTTACAAAAATTTTTATGGTACATGGTAAATCTTTTTCCATTAATCAATATTTGAATTGTAACACTCAGGCGGTTATTAATGTGATTGTGTGTACTCATTGCAACTTATATTATGTGGGCTCTACATCTAGAAAGTTTAAGATTAGAATTTGTGAGCATCTTAATTATATTGCTAATCCGGGGTCTCGCACAATCTCTATCGCAGCCAGACACTTTATTGAGATACATCAGTCCAGTAACAGATTTTTTCAAGCTTTTGCTATTGAAAAGGTAGTACTATCAAAAAGGGGAGGTGATATCATGACAAGACTGAGAGACAGGGAGGCTTTTTGGATGGTGACCCTAGGCACTATATGGCCTGATGGTCTTAATGTTCGGAATGAAGTCCTTTATCATTATTAATGAATATATATTCATGTGGGTTTTAGAATAGCATTACTGTTTCTATTATGTTCCTTTATTCACGGTTTATTTTGTGTTATTTAAAATATATGTTCTTTTTTGATTACAAACATTTAGGTTTGGATGGTGGTGGTTTTTTGTTTTTATTTGCATGTTTTTAATTGTATGCTTCTTGCTGGTTCGACATGTGCCGCATCGTTGGGTTTATCCCGTAACATTAGATAATATTTATTGTCATTTTTTATTAATGCAGATGGGGTGTCATATTTGCTATCGTTATGGCAGTAACCTTATTTCCATTATGGTATCAATATTAGGAGATGAGACAGCGGGTTCTGTGCACAGAGTATTATATCTCCTGTTTTTAGGAAATTGATTGTTGTATATATATGTTGTAAACAATTACCTTCGGTTTGTCAGGGTCCCGATCCATTGCATCATATGGGATAGGTGCTTCTGCTGATGGCTGCATTGGAAGCAGTGTGTTTATTAGGTTGTCATGGTACCTCTTCCTGCTTTCGTGTATTATGTTTGAGTGCGCATGCGCACGTGTTTGGGTCGGGCGATGACGTTAGCCCGTTTATCATGTGATCTTCATCATGTGATCTCCGTCGTCAATGGCGCACAACAGCGCATGCGCGGGCATCTGCGTGCTACTGCCCGGTAGTTGCAGGATTATCTAGTACGGGCCAGGTAAAGGATGTACACCTGAGGATGAGGTGCGTGTCCAATCAGGTAGGAGCATCAATTGGGGTGGGCATTTTGTATTGTCTATTTATATGCATTTGTCCATTGTTTATGCATGTTATGAGTAAGGGGTAGCGTGTCTCCCCGAAACGCGTCAGCTTTTGTATGCCGCTATGATATGCCATGCTATTTTTTATGGATTGCCAATAAAGAATGGATCTTTTAAGAATATAACTGGAAGTGCTGGATCGTTTTCTACTTTTGGACTTGCTTTGCTGGAACCAGGCGGATCCGTGCATCTTCGTTTGGGGTAGTGGTGAGCTGGCTGACTTGCTTTTCTCTTGTGTATAGCAGACAGCATGATGACTGTTACAATTTAGGAATCTTTTTACGTGAAAATTTCTTGTGTTGTCTACATTACTGAAAGCTGTCACCTTTGCTGCTAATTTACACACATTACAATGGGTGCCCCCACATCTAAAAAAACCCTCTTGTGGTCTTGTGGATTTCCTTACCCTCGGATTTTCCATTTCTCTGTTTCTTGCTCCCCCGTTTTTTGCCAACTCTTGTGTTGGACGTAGCGGTTCACTTGTGTTAGTCTTGCCTAAATCAAGTTTATCTGAATCTGTATTGGCGCTATCACTGCTTTCAACATCCGAAAAACTAACAGATCTTTTTTGCTTTTTATCCCATCTCTTCTTCAGTATGGATCTTGGAGTATTCATATATTTATCATTTGTCCATGTATATATCCTATTATTCTTATAGTCATCAAGATCTCTCATATATTTTTTCTTTTTATTCTCCATAATAATTTTCTCCAGCTTATTTAAGGTCTCTTTTAGTTGTGCCTGTGAGGTCTCATACTCTGACATATCTTTAAATACTTCTGCTTAACTCTCCAATTGAACTTGCATCTCTATTTCTTGCAATTTTATGGATTCATGTTCAATAATGAGCTTTATAAGCGCTAGAGAATAATCCGACAGGATTGCATTCCATTTACACAGGAACTCCTCAGAGGTAACAAACGAGGGAATCTTTTTTAACCGCAACCCTCTTGGTATGATCCTTTTCTCACAGTAAGTTACCGGGCTGAGGTGTGTCCTGCATTGCGGACTACGTCAGGAAGCCGTATCCTGCACACCTGATTTTGTCTCTGTATAAAAATAATGATATTCGCAATGTCCCCATAGTTTACCAACTTAATTCATTGTGACTGGGTTATGTTAGAGTCAGAAAGTTAAAGGTTTTTCCCTCTGTTTTTTGATTGATGAGTTCTTCTTGATAAAAGACACCATAGTATGATTTGTGGGGTATTACTAGAATTATCAAGCCTTAAATTGAATGGCATGTGGTGCTCTCTACAGCGATGCATCACCCTCATAGTTTAACAGGTACAGTGGAAGCCTTAATATTGTGGCTGTGCCTGAAACTTTATATCAGCTGATCACACTGGGTTTAATTGAATTACAGGAGTTTCCAGTCATACATAAGGATAGGCTATCAATTAGAAATCTCAGAAAACCCTTTTTAGATTATTTTAATGTCACAGATTCTCCACCAGAAAAAATTTCAGTTTGTAGCAGTGCTTTTGGACACAGATTAGCTCGATTCAAGTGGGACTAATCCTCATCTCAGCTACACCAGATATAATCCAATGGAATTCCATGACAAAATCCTGCATCAGGATTTCAAATCTGCAGCAGAAAACAATGGGAAAAAGATCCCACTCGGTTTCAATATTTATTTTGATATTAGATTGCAACTTGGAATTTATGTGAAAAATCTGTTGTATGAACATAACTTCACTGCTGTTTTTTCCAGAATTTGTAGGTGGAGAAAAGGGTTTGTAAAAATATAAATCAATCAGAAAAATTAGTAAAGCGCAGTAAAAAAAAAAATGGTGGTTAAGAAAGCATAGCAGTTTGATTACTTTTAATAACCATGTCTTTATATGTTTAGTTTATTATATAGTTTTTAATGTTTTCAATACATTAGGAATATAGCAATGCCTTTGTTCAGATAAATATTTCCATTCTTAATGAGCAGCAATATGCATAATACATCAAAAATAGTTTTTAAACTAATGGCATAATGATCTGCTTCTGAAGCTAGAGTTCACCTCAGCCAAGACTTACAGGAACCATGTCCAAACTTCCAGCTTATAAAGAACAGGGCTATTGAGATAAAAAAAAAAAAATCTTTGCTTTGATGACTCCTTTGTCTCCTTCCCCCTTCATTGGCTTCTCCATACCCATTCTGTGTATCATTATTTTGAGGCTTAATTTACTCAAGGGTGGAAATGCTGTGGATTTTACCTGTGATTTCTACAGATCTCATCCCTGGGCTGCGGACGTTTTCTGAGTGGAAATATGAACATGCTGTGGACCTTCCAATTCACAGCAAGCTCTTACTGTTACAGAGTTGTTGCGCATTTTCACTTGCAGATTTCAATTTTGTCACTGCAGCAAATACAGCACAGACTTTTATTCAGATCTGCAGCAGAAACAAAATTAAAACTTTAAGTTGTGTATCAACTAAATCATACAGACCTGCAGAATAAAGATAATGTTACCAGCAATAATGCACACATGACCACACCTAAATTTGAATGGAAGGCCCAGAGTCCCAGCACAACAAATTGCCCCACACAATAATAATTACCCTGTTGTGCACACCACAAATTAATAATGCCTTCCCTATGTCCAACAATAACAGGGCCCTTTGTGCCCCTACATAGTAAAGTGAGAGTGTGTGTGTTACAGTATACAGCAGGCAATACATAATTTTTATTTCCAAGCCTCATAAACTACATACAGTTAGAATAGAAAAAACCTGATGAAACTCCACTGAAAGCACAGTCAAGGTTCTGACTCCTCTCTCACATGTTGGTTCGTAATAGTCTATTTATATGGTGACAAAATGTCTTGGCATAAATGAATATTTCACCAATAGGCAAAATATATTATTGCCTTCACGTTATAAAAATTCTTGCTTTTTGTCTTTACAATGTAATCAACATATATGTCTTTTAAAGTATTCCAAATTTGAATTATATATAGAAAATGCATCAAAAATCTGTGTTAAAGGCCATTGGAGTTACTCGCTGTATTAGCATACTTTTGCATGCTAATACATAACATTATGTGTCAGGCTGCTGCCAGAGCAACACAAAGTGTGCCCTGATAGCAGGCTTACCAAACAGACTTCTCTGGGGTTACTCTCGGTCCCCATTACGGACTGTAAAGACATTACCCAGGCTCCATTTGGTATTGGGAATCCCATCGGCCTGATGAGGCCAGGGACTGTGGCAATCGAACCATGGTAATCAAAGGGTTAAACGGCGGGAATCGCAGTCATCCTCCAATCCTAGCCGTACAGACAGACTGCTCTAGGAGTGGAACTTTTAACTATGACTCTGTTTTTAGTACAGCTGTGTCGCTGGGAGCCACAAAGTCCTTGTGAAGGCTGCATCGTCTTTTGTTGTCGCTGCCGACAGAGAACATGAACCCCTTGCCAAGACAGTAGGCAGACATTAAGTGGCTACAAAAATAAATACCAGCGTGTATAAAAATTAGAATAACCCCATAATAAATACACATGTGCATAAATAACAAACATAATGTGATAATCCCAACATAAAGATATCAATATGGTACAAGAATAACAAATGTGCTAAATCCAGCACTTGCATAGAATGAAGTGTATCAAAAACTAATAAATGAATTATAATCCCCATAATCGCTATATTCCCCTTGGTTTATAGTATACACTCACAAGTGATAACATCATGATGAATACAAATAAAATTAAAACATTTACAAAAGTAAAGGTATAAAAATTACATTATAAAGATAATGCTTGCGCAAAGGAATAATCCAAAGCTGCCATGCAAAACAGTTAAAGGGGTTTTCTCACTACAAAGATCATACTTGTAATGATGGGGACAATAAAAAAAAAAAAAAATATATATATATATATATATATATATGTATGTGTATATATATATATATATATGTGTGTCTGTGTGTGTTAAAAAATGTATATGTGTAAATAAAGTAAAAAATATAAATTAGTGATAGTAAAAAAATATACACATCAGAAATAGTAAAGTGGAAACAAGGGAAAGTAAAAAAATGTTTTAAAAATATAAAAAAAAATTGTGAGGAATATAAATGTAATGAATTAAACCAAATAATACAAAATATGAACATGATATTACTATTCATGATATATAATCTTTGCCGAGATACATATGCATTTCTCCCAGTCAGAGAAATTACACAAAAGTAAAAATATTTATTTTATTACAAAAAGTTAACAGACCCATAAAACAACATATAACAAACACGACAATAAACAAGCCAAAGGCCTTTTACAGGAATGACATAAAATCAGTGGTCTTATTTAGACATTAAGGAGATCTGTTGCAAAGTTAATCAATGCACCTAAATTCCCATTGTGCTAAAACTTTCTTCCAGTCACCTTTTCTGAGACCAGCCCAAACTTGATCAATGCCCCTCACTAAAAGGACAGTCTCATCACAGTTATGAAATTGGAATTGTCTTAAGACTTTGTAAGTTGCTTACAGTTGCGGCTGCCTTGATATCTAAGACGTTTTCTGTAACTCTACTACGTAACTCATGAGATGTTAGACCAATATAAATCTTCAGACTCGGGCAGGTAGCGTCATTAATGACGCCTTCCGTTTTACATCAGATTTTGTTACTAGAGTTATTACAATGGCTCCAAACAAGCAGATCGCATACATTTTCAAGCATCTGAAAGTAATCGAAGGATTAGTGGGTAAGTTGGCACAGTGTCTTTCTCATCTAATTAGAAATGGAAACCTGTAATCATCCTTACCTCATTATCGGAGCGACTGCTTTGGGCTTAAATATTCTTTGTTAACATTGTGAATCTTTCGAACACAACACTTGATCACATGCTTCTTAAATGTTCTGATTACTGTAACAACGTTCCCAAATTCGCTAACTAATTTACTTATGTAGGTTTTTGATAAACATCTGTACCTATGCAATAGGCCACAGATCACACAGGATCACACCATTAATAATGAATAATGGAGACGGCTTATCTCCTCCTTCATACTTCTCTTTTTGCACTATTACACATGATACCGCATGATCAGAACACTCTAACAGAAGACTGAAGAAGTCATATTCTTTGGCTGGATCCACCAATATTCATATATGTTTGGGATTATTCCAGCTGTCTAATACATAAAAAACAGCGTGGACTAAACATACTGTCAGACTAGGGAGGGGCCATTTCCAGAGGATATGAAAGATGTAGGACTAGTAGGAAGCTAAGTTGGGTTTGGTGGTGCTGGATTCAAACCCAGGAGAGGCTATAGATATAGCGAAGTTTAACTTGACGTCATGTGCCAGTGCCTGACATCACCGCTGGAAGTGTTCAAATTTGATTGCTGATTTCAGGAACTGCAGCCAAATGCTAAGAATCAGTTAAGTACTTAGTACCTTACTATACTGTAAATATTCACTACTAGACAGCCAGTCAGTATATGCACTCAATTAAGACTCCGTGCACACTACAGCATGAAGCTTCCATCCATGAGTTTATACCACGGTATTCTTCTTATCAATATAAAGGACAGCACAATGGGACTCGACAGCCCCATTATAAATCAGTGGGGGACATCCGGCGCCATTAGTGTTCACATATTAACAGCTCCAGCATTACTATCTGGAAGCAGTAAGTAAGCAAAATAAATCTGATGGTATTTTAACTTCGCCATACCATGGATTTTGCCGCAGGTTTGCGCAAAAAAATGCAGTCGGATTTTATCTGGGCCAGTACATAGAAGTATACAGAAATCCAGCAAAAGATAGAACATGTACTAAATTCCGGCGGAGGCCGGTGGCTTAGAAATTAGACAATAGAAAATCTTTGCTGTGTAGCTCAGATTCTCTATTGTGGTCTATGGGGCAGTGGTTACAGTTGGACCAGAAACCAATGCTGTGGAGACATGGCCTTATAAGCAGTAAGCTTCTGTGCCCTGTGCTATTATCACGTGGATAACAAGAAAAAAAAAAAAAAAAATAGAATGTCTTCAGTATTAACCACTTCCTGGCCGGGCTGCTATCCTCCTTTCATTTCGGTTCGTTCTTCACATTTTTTTTTATTTTATTTAACAGTAGAAGTGGAGCTAATTTTTTTGTAATTGTGTCCCTTTTCTGTCACGGACATTTATATATTGGTAATATAAAGTTTTAGCGTCATCGGGGATGGGGCTGCAAGCTGTTACGGTTGTCAGAGTTTTATTTATTAATATTTTATTTTTGGTGTATGGTCTTTTAAATTTATTTTAAATATTGTATCCCCCCAATATGTATCCCTCTTTGGCGATATCATATATGAGGCCCTGACTGGTAAGGTGTATACATTTCACATAGTGAAGGACGGATATATCTCACCGAAGTACCTGGTCTTGGTGAAGTCGGACCTATTACTTTGTGTCAACTGCAGTAAGTAGTTGACATCTACAGTATTGAACAGCTAGTATAGCTGTTTGCAAACAGCTCAGTCTGGGACGGCTCTTACTGGGAGCAGTCAAAGTATTGGGTGGGTGATTGTTCCCCATGTTCCAGGCCAAGGTTTAGCTGGACTATATAAAGTCAGCTAGTCAGCTGACTTGGTGTGTCTGCTATACAGGTCAAGGAGTTTGGACATGAGAGGCTACACCAGGAGGTAACCAGGGTCTCCAAAAACCACTACTGTAGTAGTTAGTGCTCAGACGAGCAGAAGTTATGTGTGTACTGTTTTGTTTGCCACCTGTCATTTATACTGCTTAGATCTGAAAAGGCTGTCTGTGTCTCAATGCCCCCAGACTTTGCTGGACCACCGAGCTGACCCACTCACTATATATATATATATATATATATATATATATATATATATATATATATATATAATATATATACACTCACCGGCCACTTTATTAGGTACACCATGCTAGTAACGGGTTGGACCCCCTTTTGCCTTCAGAACTGCCTCAATTCTTCGTGGCATAGATTCCACGAGGTATTGCAACGATGCTCAATTGGTACCAAGGGGCCCAAAGAGTGCCAAGAAAATATTCCCCACACCATGACACCACCACCACCAGCCTGAACCGTTGATACAAGGCAGGATGGATCCATGCTTTCATGTTGTTGACGCCAAATTCTGACCCTACCATCCGAATGTCGCAGCAGAAATCGAGACTCATCAGACCAGGCCCAACGTTTTTTCCAATCTTCTACTGTCCAATTTCGATGAGCTTGGGCAAATTGGAGCCTCAGTTTCCTGTTCTTAGCTGAAAGGAGTGGCACCCCGGTGTGGTCTTCTGCTGCTGTAGCCCATCTGCCTCAAAGTTCGCCATACTGTGCGTTCAGAGATGCTCTTCTGCCTACCTTGGTTGTAACGGGTGGCTATTTGAGTCACTGTTGCCTTTCTATCAGCTCGAACCAGTCTGCCCATTCTCCTTTGACCTCTGGCATCAACAAGGCATTTCCGCCCACAGGACTGCCGCTCACTGGATGTTTTTTCTTTTTTCGGACCATTCTCTGTAAACCCTAGAGATGGTTGTGCGTGAAAATCCCAGGAGATCAGCAGTTTCTGAAATACTCAGACCAGCCCTTCTGGCACCAACAACCATGCCACGTTCAAAGGCACTCAAATCACCTTTCTTCCCCATACTGATGCTCGGTTTGAACTGCAGGAGATTGTCTTGACCATGTCTACATGCCTAAATGCACTGAGTTGCCGCCATGTGATTGGCTGATTAGAAATTAAGTGTTAACGAGCAGTTGGACAGGTGTACCTAATAAAGTGGCCGGTGAGTGTATATATATATGTATCCCACTTTTTTTATTTACCTGTAACTAGGACATATATACTGACTCCAATTACAAGGGAAATATTGCCCCTGAGGTCACTACAGAACGGATCATGTTAAAGCCCAGCAGCCCATGCAGTTACTGAGCCCCCGGCAGTCTCCAAGTCGGGAGGCAGAAAACCGAGCGCTATATACACATTGATCAATAAGACAGGGTTGATAATAAACCATCCCTGTTTTCTTAGTGGAGAACCATCTATCGCTGATAGCCAGTCCTTCTCTTGTGCAGCTGCGCCCTATGCACGAATGTTCCAGAATGTCCCTGCAGAGATAAATGACCAGTGCCTGGACATTTAAAGTCCGTAGACAGTTGTCATGTAGTTAAGCAGTCTGTGACTGTTTCTCGACTACCTTCTTACATGTAATTAAGTATTATATTTGCACCTACATTTTAAGCATGATCTTTTATTATCCTAAGCTCCATTGCCCTGAAATTTTTGCAGTTACTTTTGGAGTGTGAACTAGGCATGAACTTACTCTGCATTACACAACATAAGTGTAGCTTGAGTAGTATGATCCCAACATATCTGTAAAACAATATGTGAATTCGCTCTCCTCTTTTCATACAGGAGAGCAAGTAGATCATCTTCTGCCACTGATAAAATGCTGGTCCCGCCATTTAAGGACAATAATGGCCACTAGGTAAGGAGTACAAAATCATGAGCATTTTAAGTCTTCAATAAGAAGGTCAATAGTAGGGTGTCAATAGGCTGCTATGGAAGTTTGTTACTGTCAGTAATAATGCTTTCATATATTCAGTTTACCAAAGCATTGTAGAGGTAATCAAACACATCAAATTCAAATAGTCCTGTCTCCTCAACTTTAAACCAGTATGTAAAGAAGTGACATGCCACCTCTTTGCAGACACATGCTAAATTACAGTGCCTTGCGAAAGTATTCGGCCCCCTTGAACTTTTCAATATTTTCCCACATTTCTTGCTTCAAAAATTTAGATATAAAATTTTCATTTTTTTGTGAAGAATCAACAACAAGTGAGACACAATTGTTAAGTGGAATGAAATTTATTGGATATTTTAAACTTTTGTAAAAAATAAAAAACTGAAAAGTGTGGTGTGCAAAATTATTCGCCCCCTTAAGTTAATAATTTGTAGCGCCACCTTTTGCTGCGTTAACAGCTGCAAATCACTTAGGGTATGTCTCTATCAGTTTTGCACATCGAGAGACTGAAATTCTTGCTCGTTCTATCTTGGAAAACAGCTCGAGCTCAGTGAGGTTGGATTGAGAACGTTTGCGAACAGCAGTTTTCAGCTCTTACCACAGATTCTCGTTTGGATTAAGGTCTGGACTTTGACTTGGCCATTCTAACACCTGGATACGTTTATTTGTGAACCTTCCATTGTAGATTTTGCTTTATGTTTAGGATCATTGTCTTGTTGGAAGATAAATCTCCGTCCCAGTCTCAGGTCTTTTGCAGACTCCAACAGGTTTTCTTCCAGAATGGTCCTGTATTTGGCTCCATCCATCTTCTCATTAATTTGAAACATCTTCCCTGTTCCTGCTAAAGAAAAGCAGGCCCAAACCATGATGCTGCCAACACCATGTTTGACAGTGGAGATGGTGTGTTCAGCGTGATGAGCTGTGTTGCTTTTACGCCAAACATATCGTTTTGCATTGTGGACAAAAAGTTAGATTTTGGTTTCATCTGACCAGAGCACCTTCATCCATATGTGTCTGCCAGGTGGCTTGAGGCAGACTTTAAACAAGACTTTTTATGGATATCTTTGAGAAATGTCTGTCTTCTTGCCACTCTTCCATAAAGGCAAGATTTGTGCAGTGTACGACTGATTGTTGTCCTATGGACTCCCACCTCAGCTGTAGATCTCTGCAGTTCATCCAGAGTGATCATGGGCCTCTTGGCTGCATCTCTGATCAGTCTTCTCCTTGTTTGAGATGAAATTTAGAGGGAGGGCCAGGTCTTGGTAGATTTGCAGTGGTCTGATACTCCTTCCATTTCAATATGATCGCCTGCACAGTGCTCCTTGGGATGTTTAAAGTTTGGGAAATCTTTTTGTATCCAAATCCAGGTTTAAACTTTTCCACAACAGTATCACGGACCTGCCTGGTGTGTTCCTTGGTCTTCATGATGCTCTCTGAGCTTTAAACAGAACCCTAAGACTATCACAGAGCAGGTGCATTTATACGGAGACTTGATTACGCACAGGTGGATTATATTTATCATCATCAGTCATTTAGGACAACATTGGATCATTCAGAGATCCTCAATGAACTTCTGGAGTGAGTTTGCTGCACTGAAAGTAAAGAGGCCGAATAATATTGCACGCCCGACTTTTCAGTTTTTTATTTTTTTACATCCCCCCCCCCCCTTTTAAAAAAAACCCCCGGGGGGAAAACCTAAAATTTGGGGCCGGGCGGGGCCCCGGGGGGTTTTTTTAAAAACCCAAAAAACCTTTTTAAAAAGGGGAAAAATTTGAAAAACCCCCCCGGGGCCCGGGGGGGGAAAAAAAAAAAAATTTTTTTTTTTTTTCCCGGTTTTTGGGCCCCCCTTTTCCCCCCCCCCCCCCGGGGGGGGGGGGAAAAAAAAAACCCAATGTGAAAAAGGGGGGGGGGGGGGTTTTTAAATTCAGGGGCCCCTTTTTTTTGGGGGTTTTAAGGGAAAGGTTCGGGGGGTTTTGGGGTTTAACCCCCAAATTAAAATTTTCCCGGGGAAAACCCCGGGGAAAATTTTTTTTTTTTTTAAAAAAGGGGGAAAAATTTCCCCCAAAAGGGGGGGGTTTTTAAAAGGGGGCCCCCCAAACCAAAAGGGGGCCCCCCCCAAAAAAAAAGGGGCCGGGCCCCAAAGGGGTTTTTAAAAATTTCCGGCCTTTGGGGAAAATTAAATTTAAGGGGGGCCCGGGGGGTTTCGGAAGGAAAAAAGGGGGAAAAAAGGGGCCCCCCCCCCCCCCCCCCCCCGGGGGGGGGAAAAAAAAAAAAACCCCCCCCCCCTTTTTTTTTAAAAAAAAAATTTTTTTTTTTTTTTTTTTTTAAAAAAAAAAAAAAAATTTTTTTGGGGGAAAAAAATTTAAAACCTTTGTTTTTTTTCCCCCCCAAAAAATTTTTTAAAAAAAAAAAAAAAAAAAAAAAATTTTTTTTTTTTTTTTTGGGAAAAAATTTTTAAGGGGGGGGGGTTTTTGGTTTTTTTTTGGGGGGGGCCCCCCCTTAAAAAATTTTTTTGGTTTCCCCTTTTCCCCCCTTTTTTTGGCCAAACCTTTTAAAAAATAAAAAAAAACCCCCAAAAAATTTTTAAAAAAAAACATTAAAAATTAACGTCAAAAAAAAAAAAATTTAATTTTTTTTAAAAAAAAAAATTTAAAAAGTACATCCACACAGTGGAAATTTGGATTACAGGGTGCCCCCTCCCCCCGTACAATAGGGCAAAAAAGTTTTTCCCATTATAAAATTTAAAGGGGGAAACCCGACCCCAGTTAAAAAACCTTGGGATTTTGGGATGACATTTCCCCGGAAACCTATGGAAAAAAATTTACACACCTGTTTTATTTTGAAGGGCCCCGGAAGTTTGAAAAAAAGTATTTAAACTGGGGGGGGGGGGTTTTGGGGGGGGAAACACTACAAATTTTCGTGAAGGGTAGTGGAAAAAATAGAGAGCTTGGAATTAGTAATAATGGAGTGGGGGGAGGGGGTAGCAATAGTTAAAAAGAACAGGGAGAAAGGAATAAAAACTGAAAATGCCAGGAGTCTGACCAGCAAAATAAATGAACTACAATTGTTAATTGCTGAAGAAAAATATGACATACTTGGGATAACTGAGACATGGCTGGACGAGAGCTACGAATGGACGGTTATCTTACAGGGTTACAGTTTATTTAGAAGTGACCGTAAACACCAGAAGGAGGGAGGTGTCTGTCTCTATATGTAAAATCCTGTCTGAAGCCAACACTGCGGGAAGATATAAATCCAGGTAATGAACAGGTGGAGTCATTATGGGTAAATATACATGGGGGGTAATAACAATAATATGATTTTAATAGGAGTCTGCTATAGGCCTCCAAATATAACAGAACCCATGGAAGATGTACTTCTCAGGCAAATAGATGAGGAAACTAATCAGAATGAGGTTGTTATTATGGGCGACTTCACTACCCAGACATAAATTGGGAATCTGAAACCTGTAGCTCTCATAAAGGAAAGAGGTTTTTGTCAACAACTAAAGTTAATTACCTTTACCAAATGGTGCAGGAACCGACTAGAGGAAAGGCCCTTTTAGACTTAATATTGACTAATAGATCTGACAGAGTAACAAAGGTAGAGGTTGAGGGGTATCTAGGGAATAGTGACCATAATATAATACATTTCCACTTATCCTTCAATGGAGCGTTTTGTCATGGAGCCACAAAAACACTGAATTTGAGGAAGGCTAATTTTATCCTACTTAGGGAAACCCTTAACCGTATTGACTGGGACAGGGTGTTTAAAAACAGCAGAACAAATAATAAATGGGATATTTTTTAAAACATCTTAAGCGCCCACTGTGAGGTACATACCTTATGGTAATAGAATAATATTAGAAACCAGAAAGACCCAATGTGGATCAACAGAGATGAAAGAGGCGATAAACAAAAAGAAAGCGTTGCAGCTACTAAAGCAGGAGGGCAGTGAAGAGGCCCTAAAAAGCTATAAGAAAAAAATAAAATATATAAAAAATGATAAAGGCAGCAAAGCTGGAGACAGAAAGACATATTGCCATAGAAAGTACAAGTAACCCCAAAATATTTTTTAACCCCTTACCGCCAGAGCCAGTTTTGGCCTCTCTGACAGAGCCCCATTTTTTAAATCTGTCACTTTATGTGAGAATAACTTTTTGACACTTTAACCTATCCATGTGATTCAGAGATTGTTTTCTCGTGACACATTGTGCTTTAAAATAGTAAGAAATTTTGGTCCAAAAAATGCTTGTTGTGAAAAATATAAAATTATCGTGAAAAATTTACCAATTTCAAACCTCAAAAATTTCTGCATGTAAGTCAGATAGTTATTCCACTCAAAATAGTTTATAACTAGCATTTAACATAGGTCTGCTGTAGTTTGGCATCATTTTTTTTAAATGTCATTTTTTTTTTTACGACATTAGGGGGCTTAGAAATTTAGTAGTAATTTTCAACAAAATTTGCAATATACATTTTTTAGGGACCAGTCCAGCTCTAACGTGACTTTGATTGACCTGTATGTTAGATACCCCCATAAATGACCTCATCTAAAGAAACTACAACACCCTTAAAGTATTCAAAACCGCATTTAGCAAGTTTATTAACCCATTAGGTTTTCACGGGAATTTTAAAAGAAATTGTGGAAAGTGAAATTTCAAAATTTCTTTTTTTTTTTGCAGTTTTTTTCCCAATTTTTACATTATTCACAAGAATCCCGGAAAAATGTTATCGGGGAAAAATGCAACTTAATATTGATTCCCCAATTCTCCTTTTTTCGAATATCCAATTGCCTCATGATTTTTTTGGCTCAACCACAACCCCAGAATAGGAGACACCTACTGACTCTGGGCCTTTTCTTTTTTCCCTTTTTCGTTTTTATTAGGCCCTTTTCATTTTGGCGGACACTTAAGGTTCCAAAAATTTAAATAAAAACCCTAAAAAGACCCCATATAAAACAACACCCCTTAGGGGGAATATATCCAAGATGAGTGATAAAATCGCCCCCACAGGTGTTTCACAATTTTTTTAGCTTTCGGTCTAAAAAAAAAAATATTATTTTTTCCCAAATCCAATTTAGCTGAAAATTTTTTAATTTTTTTAAAGGAATTTTTGGAAAAAAGAAAATTGTTTACACAATTTCCTTTTTAAGTTCCAAATACCCCAGGGGGGGTAAACTGTGTTTGGGCGCAGGCAGGTTAAAAGGGAGGAGTGTTATTTTGCTTTTGGACCCACAGATTTTTGGGGGCCCATGTCGCACTGCGGGCCCCCCAAAGTCCCTGAACGGGTGAAACCTTCCAAATTCCCCCATTTTTGGGTTTTCAACACCCCTCGGGGATCTCATCTAAGGTGTATTTTGCTTTTGGGGCCAAAAAGGGGTTTTCCCCGAGTTTTTTTTTTAGCATTGGGCCATGGAAATGGGGGGAGGGGTAAACACAGTTCCACCATTGTTTTTGACTTCATTTTTCAGTATTTCCCAAGGGGATAAATGACGGATAACCTTACAGGGTCGTACAATTACAATGATATAAATTTTAAAAAGTTTTTATTTTTTTATTATTTTTTACACAATAGGCGATTTTTATAAAAAGCTTTTTTTATTTTGTCCTTTTCTGACACCCATAGCCTTAAATTTTTTTTCATACGGGAGCACTTGTGGGCTTTTTTTTTACGAATAGTTATGTTTTTAGGGGGGCCATTACAGTGCTGTGATGCTTTGATCACTTTTTTTTTAAAGGGTTTTTTTGGGGGACTTTTTGTACAAAATAAGCAACCCTTTGTATTTTTTTTTATTTTTATTTTTTTACAGCATCACTGTGCGGTATAAATGACAGGGTAGTTTTACTCAACATTGATATGATTAAGCATACCACTTTTGTTATTTTTTACACAATACAATTTTTTTTTTTGTTTTTATTTTTTTTAAATTTTTTTACCTCTTCTACACAAAAAAAACACTTTTATTTAAAAAAGGAAAAACCCTTTTTTTTGAAACGCCCGCACAAGACCATAACTTTTTTTTTTTTCTATTTGGGGAGCTTATAGGACTTTTTTTTTGGGGGGATGAGTTTGACTTTTTTTATTGGAACATTTTGGGGGACAAACTTTATATCGCTTTTAAATCCTTTTTTTTTGGATGGGAGGGTTGAAAAAATACTGCAATCCTAGCAGTGTTTTTTAATTTTTAATAGCTTCACCGTGCAGTACCTGACAATTTTTTTTTACTCTGTGGTTGAACATTACGGTGATGCCAATTTATTTTTTTTTTATTTGAAAGCCAATTTTTTGAAAAAAAGTGTTTTTTATTTTAAAACAATATTTAGCATCACTATCCTCAAGCCCAAAATTTTTAATTTTTTTCCCATACAACTGTTAAACTTTTTTTTTTTTGCGGGATGAACTGACTTTTAATTGGCATCACTTTGATGTTAATATGAGTTTTTGATGAATTTTTTAAATTTCCCTTTTTTGTGCGCGGATGAACAAAAATCGCAATTTGTAACTTTTTTTGGGGGTTTTTTTTTTCGGCGTTCACGTATGGGTTTAAATTTAACTACAAATTTATAGGGTGGTCCCCCACGCACCGGCGATACCAAAAAATGGTACTTTATTTATTTTTTTATTTTTTTTTGGGGGGATTGCCGTTTTTTAAAGGGGGAAAAGGCGGTGTAAATGTTTCATTTTTTTTTTTGTTTTACTTTTTTTCACTTTTTTTTACTTTTTCACACTTTTACATTTTTCCCCGGGGGAATTCATCAACTCCAGCAACTGCAGTCCATGCGCCCCCAATCTTGTGGGGATCGTGACTCACCAGACAACCCGATCTGTCATTCAGCATCCGGGGTGTCTGGGAGGAGTCATACGGCGGTGACGCCCTTCGCCCGGGGTTTGCGGGCACAGGAGCTACTCCTTCTGCCCCCACGCGATTCCAAACCCTATGTCCGACATCGAGGGTTAATCCCCCCCGGCCGGAAAACTCACTCCGCCGTGGGGTTTTCGGGATAAAGCCAGCGGTGAATACCGCTGGTTCCATTCCGCGATCTTGCGCCGTCCGCTTGTGAGCGCGCAAGATCGCCATGGACGTTGTGACGGCTGGGTAGTGGATCCCCCTGGACCACCGCCAGCGATGATAGTTAAGCCACGCCAGGGAACGGCATCTAAGTAGCCCCCGGGTTTAACCAGAGCCCGCCGCCAAGCGGGATGGACTTGCTGCGGTGTGAGGCAACCAGGTCGTCCCCCCCTGACGTGACTTGCTTGCGGTGGCGGCCGAGGTGCAGCGAGGTACAGAAGCGTAGTCCGAGAATCGTAGTCGTGGACAGGCAATCAGCAGCGGAATGGTTCATGGGCAGGCGGCAGAGGTTCGGAGTCGGGAAAACGTAGCAAGAGGTCTGGTACACGTAGGGAGAGAATACACTTAGGGAACGCTTTAGCTAAGGCACGAGGCAACATAGATCCAGCAGGGAAGTGACGTGGTGCAAAACTTATATAGGACAGCGCCCGGCAATTACCCAATTACCGGCGCACTGTCCCTTTAAATGTACGTGAACGCGCGCGCGCACGCGCTAAGTGGCGTGCACGCGCATTCCGGCCGGCAGGGGACGAGGACCGGACGGGAGCGAGGCCAGGTGAGTGTATGGGACGGGTGGCGCCATGACCGGCAGTGCGGTCCGCGGGGCCCCCCGTCCCCGCCGGGGGCCCGCCGCGGGGAACGCGGGTGCGACCGCGGTCCGAACCACGGACCGCGGCGCAACCCATTACAGACGTACTCATACGTCAATTTGGAGGAACCCCTACCCGACATTGACGTATGAGTACGGCAAATGTCGGTAAGGGGTTATTTATATAAATAGTAAAAGGATTAAAAAAGAAAATGTTGGCCCTTTAAAAAGGTAGTGAGGGAGATATTGTGGAGGACGATAAGAAGAAAGCAAACCTATTAAACAATTTTTTCTCCACTTACTCCATTTACTAAGGAGGATGTCCTTCCTGTTGATGAGCAGAGGGATGAGGTAAACTCAAACTTAAATGTTTCTTGTCTAACCCAGGAAGAAGTGCAGCTCCGTCTTAGGAAGCTTAAAATAGACAATCACCAGGCCCTGATGGTGTACACCCCCTTGTCCTAAGGAAGTTAAGTAATGTGATAGATAGGCCCCTATTCTTAATATTCATGGACTGTATAGTAACGGGGTATGTCCCAAAGGACTAGCGCATAGCTAATGTAGTGCCAATATTCAAAAAAGGGTCAAAAGAGATCCTGGAAAGTATAGGCCAGTAAGTTTAACCTCTGCTGTGGGTAAAATGTTTGAAGGTTTTCTAAGAGATGCTATACTGGACTATCTCGCTGAAAATAAATGTATAATGCCGTCCCAGCATGGGTTTATGAAGGATTGGTCCTGTCAAACTAATCTCATAAGCTCCTATGAGGAAGTTAGTTCTAGACTGGATCAGGGTGAGACATTGGATGTCATATATTTAGATGTTTCTAAAGCATTTGATACTGTGCCACATAAAAGGTTGGTAAGTAAAATGAGAATGCTTGGACTGGGGGAAAATATGTTCAAGTGGGTAAGCAACTGGCTAAGTGATAGAAAACAAAGGGTAGTAATAAACGGTACATACTCAGACTGGATCCCTGTTACTAATGGGGTATCACAGGGCTCAGTATTGGGCCCTGTCCTCCTTAATATTTTCATTACTGATCTTACACATGGATTGCACAGTAGAATATCGATCTTTGCAGATGATACTAAGCTCTATAAAGTAATCAACACAATAGAGGATAATGTGTTTTTCAAAGGGATCTGGATAGGTTGGAGGCCTGGGCAGAGAAGTGGCAGATGAGGTTTAACACAGATAAATGCAAGGTTATGCACATGGGGAGGAAAAATCCATTTCATGATTACATGGTAAACAGAAACAGGCTGGGTAAAAGTGACATGGAGAAGGACTTGGGAATCCTGGTGAACAGTAAACTTAACTGTAGCATCCAGTGTCAGGCAGCTGCCAAGGCAACTAGTCTCATGGGGTGCATTAGAAGGGGCATAGAGGCACATGATGAGAACATTATTTTCCCGTTATACAAGTCACTGGTTAGACCAGACATGGAATATTGTGTACAGTTTTGGGCACCAGTGCACAGGAAAGACATTGTAGAACTTGAACAGGTACAAAGGCGGGCAACAAAAATAATAAAAGGATTAGGTGGACTACAATACCCAGAAAGATTAGCAAGATTAAGGTTATTTAGTTTAGAGAAAAGACGGCTTTGGTGTCACATAATAAATATGTTCAAATATATTAAGGGTCAATAAAGAGATCTACCTAAAGATTTATTTATGCCCAAGACTGTATCAAGAACAAGGGGGCATCCTCTACGTATTGAGTAAAGAAAACTTATGCATAAAAATAGAAAGAGATTCTTTATTGTTAGAGCAGTGAGACTGTGGAACTCTCTGCCAGAGGAAATTGTCATAGTGAATTCAATAACAGAGTTCAAAAAAGGTTTGGATGCATTTCTGGAGCGTAATAATATAACAAGTTATAATGACTAGGATTCTGGAGGAGGGTCGTTGATCCAGGGATTATTCTGATTGCCAGATTGGAGTCAGGAAGGAATGTTTTTCCCTAAAATGAGGACAATTGGCTTCTACCTCATTGGGGTTTTTGCCTTTCTGGATCAACACTTTAGCAAAATAGGCTGAACTTGATGGACGTCTGTCTTTTTTCAGCCTAACAAACTATGTAACTATGATTTCTGCATAGAAATCATGTCTGCAGACCACAGTAAAATTGTTAAGCAATTTTTTTCTAAAAAGAGAAAATTCAAAACAACGCTGAGTATTTCCAGCTATTAGTTTACCAAACTTAGACCCCTTTTGCATCATGTGTTCGGTCCTTGTTGCAGGTATCTATTGGGATACTGTGAAAAACACAGTGGCATCATAGGCATAAATAGGGCAAACAAAGTCTCTTTTTCTACCACGCTTTTGTATCCAAATGGAAATGGGAAATAAAGCAAACATAGTACGGCCTATTGTTTCCTATAACAAGACCATGACCTGCCATGGTATCAAGTTGAATACTTTTTTTTCTAAATATTTCAATGGATACCTGTGATGGAGCCAGGAAATGTAAGGTGAATAAGCTCTTACTCCATAAATAAAGCGATTACAATAGTAAATCACAAAACATCTTAGAAAACTGTTGGAATCTTTAGCATTGGTTTAAATAACTCCAAAATAAGTGAGTATATCTGGTAAAACCAAAAATGTCTACATAAGGTGATCAGATGTCCTGCTTTAGTCCACCCTGTCCCGTGGCCCAGGCAATGTCCTGGCGGGTTTTGTGACAATCTTTTCAGCTGTATGCGTCTCTTCTGGAAGCGCATACAGTTGAAACTGCTGTTGTGGAGCAAAGAGTGAGAGCACAAGTGGCATGAGAGTGTCAGGAAGGAGACGGAAACCAGCGAGAGCCTCGTCAGAGCAGCGGGGGAGAGAGCTAAGTACTGTTATTTTTTTATTTTTAATGCCAACCTGTAACTATGCCTACAGACTATGGGGACCTCTACCTGCCTATACTGCCTTTGGAGGACCTATTCCTGTCTTTGAGGGATCTATGCCTGCCTGTAATATCTATGGGGGACCTATGCCTGCCTATACTGCCTATGGGGCACCTATTCCTGCCTATGGGGGACCTATGCCTGCCTGTACTGACTATGGGGGACGTATGCCTGCCTACACTACAAAAAACACAAAAGAGAGGGCTACACACCATATTAAATGTAAAGTTTTATTAAGTACAAAAATATTAAACAATCAAAAAATAACATAAGAAAAAGAAAAGATGTCAACAATACAAATGCTATAACATGTGGTATACAAAAGGCTTCACTCCCTCCAATTTAAAAGTTATTATATAGTATTAAAAGTTTCTTTAGGATAAACTATACAAAAGCCATCAGTAAAAAAGGAAGGGATACATTACATAGTCAAAAAAAAACATATAGATCTGTTCTTACCCATAGTAAAGCATGCTCCACAGGAGTGACACCAAATGCCCCAATGCACGTTTCACAAATGCTTCATAAGGGGGCCTATAACGGCCTAAACTGACTATAGGGGACTTATGCCTACCTAAACTGACTATGGGAGACCTATGCATGCGTTTACTGACTATGCAGGACCTATGCTTGCCTACACTGACTGTGGGGGACCTATGCCTGCCTACTTTAAAGACTATGGGGGCGCTATGCCTGACTACCATACAGAAAAATATGGGGGACACATACCGGACTACAGAATAATATGCGGAAAGTATACTCACCTACTTGATTGGAGCCTATATAGGAATGATGGGTGATTCCCCATCCCCAACAGCAGGCATCCGACTTTCCTATCATAGGAAAGCGGATCACCCATCTTTTCTATATAGATCCACATTAGAGGTCTATAACCCCCACCCACCCCAGTAGGTAGTTAGGTGTATAGATGTTGGAAAAATATTCTACCATCTCAGAGGCATCTTATTTGTAGATAAGCGTGTGATGATACTCAGGAAACGCGTTACTTAGTGTTCTTAATAAATAACCAACATACCTTCGGGGTTTGGTTTTTTACCTTTTTTCTGCGCTCCTGAAGCGGATTCCAAAAGATCACCTTCCGTGATCAAGACTATACATAATTTTATTTCTATTACTATGTGTATGTCAGTAAGTGATGACGTTCATCCCTACTACTGCATACACTATAGCTGGGCTCCTGCATAGCATGCATGCTATAAATGTGAACTACTTACTTAATTCCTGATTCTATTTGTAGTATGGCCATAACAGAATCTGGAATAAAGAAGAACAAAGTCATTATGAGGACAAAACAGTAAGAAGATCAAATGTATTCTTGTGTCAAGCCCTTTTATAGCCGACCTGCACATCTGTAAACTTTTACACAAGTTGTCTGGCAACCCAAAAAAAGAAAAAACTTTTTGCAATTTTGTAATTTCTAATGCTACCATTTACTATACCATATAATGTATTGAGAAGCCATAAAAAAATCTTTGTAGGGGATGTGAAAAAACATTTCTGCTATTTTTTTTCTAAGAGGTGGGGCTCATTTTTATGGCGTTTATTATGCAGTGTAAATGACACTTTAGAACAATTCTGTAGCCTCCCTTCTCTGCAGCCAAGCATCAGCGTTTCCTGTTTTAAAGTGGGTTCGCGTAGCCTTTTAAAACTACAAGCCCCAGGATACTTTGCTATACTTTGTCTATTTTCAACTGTAGTATAAGTGCATACTTCATATTTCCTACTTCATGTCTTCAAAGTCTGTCCTTATATAAATATAAAAAAAAAAAAAAACACCTACCCTTAGGTCACCTCATTTGTGTCTGACACAAAACTATTTCCTATGTATGAAAAAACATAGGGCTACAGAGCTTTCTGTCATCAACCAACTGATGAAGAACTGCGGGGAGCACACAGAAAATTTAATGAAAGTGTATTACAAAAGTGCCTAACTTTGAATTAATAATTTAGGAAAAAAAACATTTTTCCATTGGACAACCCCTCGAAGTTCAAGAGGTAGATCACTAAGCTGCATGCTTCAAACATTCATTAGAACTGCAAAATCTATCATTATATTGTTTGTTTTTTTTGTTTAACTGTTTTTTATGGAAATTTTCAATAGAAAAATAACATTACAAAGTCAAAACCATTTAAAATATACAAAAATTCAGTAAACAATACCCTTTATATATCTATAAAGTTTCAATACTCAAAGTATATTAACATAAGTTATCACATACACTGTCACAACCCAGGATATGGAGTCGCATTATTATGAACAAAAAGAAGAAAAAAACAATTGCCATAATGTTTTAAAAAAACAGATAAGACATCTGCCAATCTTAACCTCTGTCAATCTACACCCAACTTATAGCACAATTGAAAAATTAAACAAAACACTTTAGAATTCTATTTTTGAACATAATATCCAAACTACGCAGCTTATTTGTAGTACATGTATTTTAAAAAAGAGGGAAAAAACAAGGACACGACAGTAACAAAGACAAGACTAAACACATGGTGATAGAGAAAGGGGAAATATCATCATATTGTTAATTCATTATTGATGTAATAGGTGACCTATTAGTACAATTGTCACGGTTCACACCGCGGTCCCTGCTATGGACCATCAGCGTGCCCGTGTCTCCCATGACCTGACCGCTGCGGTGGCATCCTCTAGTGTCCCTGGCTCTTGTCACTCACTTATCCCGGCTCCTGTCTGTCCTGCAGCAGTTCCTGCTGGCAGGTTCGAGTCTCCATTGCTTCCTCCAGCTCCCTGGCGTCCTGTGCGCACACATGCTCCCTCTAGGGGCACGCGTGTGACACTGCATTGCATTTAAAGAGTCAAGTGTTCCTATGTCCAGCCCTGTCACCTGTGGCACAGGTCCTTCTTAAGGAACTTCCTTCCTTAGCTTTGTTGTGAGTTTCTTGGTGTTCTTCCTTAGAGCTAGACCTCTGTTTGCTGAAGTTCCTGCTGAGTTAACCCCCTGGTTTCCAGTGTTCCTGTGACTTCTGCATTTAACCCTGCGCTGTCCAGCACATCTGTTTTCCCTGCTGTTTCCTGACGTACCATTCTCCAATTACTGCCTGCTGATTCCTGCTGCTGCAATACTTCAGTTACCTGTCTGGGACACTCTGTCACCTGACTACAGCTACACCATCCGTTTATCCGTCAGCAGTGTCCGGCTATCCAGTCCTGCACTTCGACTACCCACCGCGTGTGTTACCGTTTGCGCCCGTGGTGGGCCCAGAGGATACGCCATACCCGGACGTTTCTAGCCTCCCCGGTTAGAAAATGTGACAACAATAAACCTTTAATAACAGTCTATTATACATTATAATATATCATTCAAAAAAATCACAGAAGAAGAAATGCTCTCATTAAAACATAACATTTATGAGATCCAATTAAAATAAAAAACGTGTACTACAATCCCTAATAAGGCACCAAATCCAAAAACACTGGGATTCGTATATCCTTATTTCTATTCATTTTTTTCTTATTCTGTCACATTGTTACTTTACCTCTTGCTCGTGGATATCCTGCTTAACATCTATCTCCGTGTATAAATCATGGACATGGGCTATAGGTATTTAGTAATGTCTGATACTCATATTATTTGTGGCATGGTTAACATCTAGTTGATTCAAGTCTGTTTTGACACTTACTATATATACTGACATTTGTGGCTGTTTATATCTATTTATTCTCATTTGTACCTGTAGGTGTATCTTTGTACCGTAAGGCCATGTTCACATGGCTTATTTCGCAACGGATTTGCAGCCGTATTTACGGTCGCAAATCCGTTGTGAAATCAGTTACAAACAAGTAACTGGCTGTTTTACATTGATTTTAATGGGAAATACGTGTCGTCGTTCAGACGACACTTATTTCCGTTCCAGATTGCCGCCGTGGATTGCAGCCGCAAAACGGCCGGAAAAACAATGTGCATGTGAATTATTTCCGGACGGATTCACCACCTATAATGAATGGGGATGGTGAATCCGTCGGGAAATCAGTTCCAAATACGTGCCACACTTAGTGACATTTATTTGAAACTGATTTTCACCTGATTTCAGAACGTATTTACGATCGGCAATCTGATGTAAATACGTTCTGAAATAAACCGTGTGAACATAGCCTAAGGGTGTCGGTCATGGTCCACATTCTATGTTTTGAGGGCTTGGTGCTTTTACAGTTGTGCTCGAAAGTTTACAAACCCCGGCAGAATTTTTGCTGTCTTGGCCTTTTTTCAGAGAATATGAATGATTACACTAATGGTTAGTGTTTGGGTGAAGCCATTTATTGTCAAACTACTGTGTTTTCTCTTTTTAAATCATAATGATAACCAAAAACATCCAAATGACCCCAAATCTCCAGTTCTTGTAAATTCCTGGGCTGTCTTGCATGAACTGTGTGCTGGAGATCTCCCCAGAGTGGCTCAATGATATTGAGGTCAGGAGACTGAGATGGCCCCTCCAGAACCTGCACTTTGTTCTGCTGTAGCCAATGAAAGATCAGCTTGGCCTTGTGTTTTGGATCGCTGTCATGTTGGAACGTCCAAGTACGTCCCACGCGCACCTTCCAGGCTGATGAGTGCAAATTTGCCTTCAGTATTTGCTGATAACCTGCTGCATTCATCTTTCCTTCAACTTTGACCAAGTTTCCTGTGTCTTTGTAGCTCACATCCCCAAAACATCAGCGATTCACCTCCGTGCTTTACAATAGGAATGGTGTTCCTTTCATCATAGGCCTTGTTGACACCTCTCCAAGTGTAACGTTTTTGGCAAAAAAAGTTTGATTTTTGTCTCATTACTCCAAATTACCTTGTTCCAGCAGTTTTGAGGCTTGTCTCTGTGCTGTTTGGCATATTGTAGGTGAGATACTTTGTGGCATTTGCGCAGTAAGTTGCCTTCAAGTGCCTCCTTATTGTGCATCTTGAAACCGCCAACCCAACCACTAACCATGAGTGGAAAAAAAGTTTTTGTTATCATTCATAGTTTCTGAAAAAAGGCCAAGAAAGCAAAAATTCTGTCAGGTTATGTAAACTTTTGAGCACAACTGTATATCTACGCTGTGAGCCAGAAGAGCCTCAGCTGTCATTGTTGTGGCTGCTCGTGTCTGTGCACTGACACGGCTGCATACACTTGCCTGTGTCATTACAGATTTATTGCGGCCGTCTATGTGCTTTATGTGCAGGCACACTTTAGTTGTATCAGCGCCTGTGCAATGCATTCTTCTGGAAGTGGTATTCTGGAAGGATGGACTGTGTGGCACCTCAGGTAACTGTCTCTTTCTTTTGATCAATTATTCATTATACAGTGCATCATTTAGGGAGGAGCTATTGATTTATAGTTCTGTTTAGGGATTTGCCAAGCTAGTTTATATGCAACACTTTTATATCAACTGGGAAGTATCTATCCCCCGCACGTATCTTGTCTAGTAGTGCTGTCTGGCGTCTAAATGTCCCCTTATGAAGCTCTGTTGTAGATATTTACAGAGGGGAAACGCATCGGGACACAATCTGTATTGGGACACCAGTTACATGTATATATATTTGCTGTTTATATCTATGCAGTTCTTTCAGTGTCCTTGATACATTTATAGGGTCAGCGTCCAGTGTAGGGTGAGCCACCGAGAGGTGGTGCCGCCCTTTTCGGGGCAATTACTCTGCCTGATTAGGTTGTCATTATAGGGGTCTTAGCATTTGTATATTAAAGGGACAGTGTTTCTGATGGGAATACTTTCAATGCTTTGTGACTTCATTACGGCCTGGATGCGACTTGGAACTCCTGAACCATTATTTATTACCAACTCACACCCTACCTTGATATTTGGATCCATTTCCCTACTCGGACATTTTTCTTTGTGTACTATTGCAGTGTTTTTGGATTTGGTGCCAATTAGGGGTTGTAGTACGTGTTTTTATTTTAATTGGATCCAATAAATGTTATATTTTAATGAGAGCATTTTTTTCTTCTGTGATTTCTATATATTTAGGTCTTTCAAAGAAAATATTGTGATATGTCTGTAAATTTTTTTTTATATCATTCATAAGCAAAATATTTAGTAAAGGACCACCTCATTCTATTTTCTGAAACTGAACAAAAATCTTTCAAGAAATTAGATCTGGCAGCAGTTCTGCCGTTTCCGTTTTTTGTTATTGATTGATGTTTGCATCTTATGTATTAAAACTTTTTAAGAGCAAAAGAAGCTTTATTACCATTAGCAGCCATTTAGCCACTGTCTATTTCACATTATTTTATTACATGATGCTGACAATACCTTAACCCCCTACCAACATTTGATGTACATTTACGTCATAATGTTGGTAATAGAGTATGGTGCTGACACTCTGATCTCATCAATTTAACCACTTAGATTTCATGCTAAATGTGACTGAATGATTATAAAATTGTACCACAGTCTGTTATGGCCTCCAATCACACTCCCCCTGCAACATAATTGTAGGGTGCCGATCATTTGTCATGACAGCTGGGGACTTTAATGAAGGTCTCAAGGCCTGCTATCTTACTACTCCTCTTAAGGCAGGGTGTCATAGGAAAGCCATATTAAAACACTATTCTGCAATACCCTTGTATTGCAGAATAATGTACAATTAAGGAGACTAAAAGTACAGGTTAAAATAAAAAAGATGTTTAAAAAAATATATAAAAAGAAAGTTCAAAATGCCACACTTCTGTCGCTTCACAAATAATAAATAGTAAAATTAAAAAAGTTAACTGCAATTGGTAGCACTAAGTATGTAAAAATCCACATTATTAAAATATAATTCTATTTATCCTGTACAATAAACACTGTAAGAGAGAAGAGGAAATAAAAAACAATATCCTAAAAGGTTACCAATAAAAACTATACTTTTTAGCCTGCAAAAGAAGCCCCCATACATGTAGATAGAACAAAGTTATTGGTCTCAGAAAATAGCACTGCGAAGGAAATATGACAAAAAAAAAGTTATTTTTTTAATTAATAAAAAAAATAAAGAAAACTCTAAAAATTTATATTGCATGTATCATGCAGACCTGCACAATTAAGTTAACTTCATTTACAGTGCACAATCATCTTTTTTCAAAACTGCCTCTATTACCAGCAAGTTTCTTTCAGTTATCTAAACTGTTTAGAAAAGTGTTACAAGTGAGTGATCAATTTTTGAAGTGTTTGAAGTTTTGCTAATTCTAAGGGTGCTTTCACACAGTGCAGTTTTGGTGTAGTTTTAACTGTCCTCCAATTAAGCTGCCTTTATTACCAGCAAGCATATTTCACTTATTTAAACTGTTTGGAAAGTGAGTAATCTGTGTGTTTGTAATCCCCAAGACTTCAAACACAATAATTGATTACTTACTTGAAACACCTTTCTGAACAAATTAGACAACTGAAAGAAGCTTGCTGGTAATAAAGGAAGTTTAATTGAAGCACGGTTAAAACTGCACCAAAACTTCGCTGTGCGAAAGCACCCTAAACACAGTAATTGATTACTCAATTGTGAGTGTGTGTAATTACTTAGTAGTGAAGAGGCTGACAGTACCTGCCTGAGAGCAGAGGTGATGTCTGAGCATGTGCGGCCAGGACTCAGGAGCTCTCGTCACTGGCTGCATCCCCTAGAGACGAGCTGTACACTATAAGGTAGCAGCTAAAACAAAAATGGTAGAGGATTTTAATGAATGGTAAAAATCTTTATTATTTTATTTGTAAGTTTTCAACCTCAGTTTTGGTTTGTGGCAATACCCCTTTAATTGTTTGGAAAGGTGTTACAAGTGAGTAATCAATTATGAAGTCTTGCAGATTCTAAGGGTGCTTTCACACAGTTCAGTTTTAACTGCGCTCCAATTAAACTGACTTTATTACCAGTAAGCTTTCTTTGTTGGGATTTTAAATGGTAGAATCTGACAAGTAAATGTTACTCGTCATGTGGACGTACCCTAAGGCCATGTTCACACGGCTTAAAATGGGCCATATTTCGGTCCGTAATTGTGCGCCGAAGTGCACCAATTACGGGCCGAAAACGGCCCATTCATTACGGTAATTCACAGTTCTCATAGAGAACTATGGATTACGTCTCCTCTCGCCGGGCGGGGAGTTAATTGACATGTGAATTACTAGCGCTGTATACGCGCCGCTGGCAATTCAAGTCTATGGGCCGGCGAAGTGCCGGCCCCCTGCTCAGTCCCCCGCTCCCGCCCCGCCCCCGGTCACACGGTGTAATTGCGGGGCGTAATTACGCCCTGCAAATACACCGTGTGAACATGGCCTAAGTCAGCAGAGACATCATGCTTGTACCGTATTTTTAGGACTATAAGGCGCACCGGATTATAAGGCGCATTATCGATGAGCGCCTGCTAAATCGTTTTGGTTCATAAATAAGGCGTATTGGATTATAAGGCGTGGCGCATTACATGAAACAAAGCTCAGACCGCAAGCCAAACTTTATTCAACACTTTCACAACTCTCAACTTGTAAAGTTGTAACAAAAATCAATACACATACATATTTCCGTGCCGTATTGCCGCCGCGGATTGCGGCCGCAATACAGTCGGATTTACAATGGCCATATTTCGCGTCGGATGTAAAGAATGGGGATTGTAATTCCGTCGCGAAATACGTGCCACACTTAGTGACACTTATTTGCAACTGATTTGTAACTGATTTTGGAATGTATTTACGATTGGAAATCAGTTACAAATCAGTTGCAAATAAGTGTCACTAAATTAGCTGTACCTAATACGTTCTGAACAAAGCCTAAAAACCCAAGTGAAGAATTGATTCATATATAAGGTGCATCGGATTATAAGGCGCACTTTCGATTTCTGAGAAAATCTTCCTTTTTTTTGTGCGCCTTTTAGTCCGAAAAATACGGTATTCTTTAACTGGTTTACAAATGGGTTTTCAAGCCCTAGTCCAGGTAGACTTGTTTAAAATGGAGTCATGAGTGATACTGCCTGAGTAGTAGAATACTTGCCTGAGCAATAATATTTTCCAATATCCATAGCATATACTAGTGCATCTCAAATTAGAATATCACTGAAAAGATAATTGATATCAATAATTTAAGTCAAATAGAGAAACCCATATATTGTATAGACTCATTACAGTATGAATTACAAGGTTTAAAATAATACATTTGTGAGCCCTATAACATATATAAAAGATAGTCCTGGAGAACTCCTTTAATTTTCAATGATATTCTATTTTTTTAGATGTACTAGTAGTATCCATAAACAATAGTAAACACTGTCAAAGTGCCAATTGACATTAAATGCTGAATCACTGACTTGAAAAGAAATGAAAGGAGGTATCTATAGTTACATGAGGGGCAGAAGATTCAACCATTGTACGTAATAGTTGCCCAGATTTCATTACACTTTTTGGTACAAGAAGCTGGGGGAAAGGGGTGGGAGTGTGGGTAGAAGTTGGTGCAGAACTTTTCTTAAAGTTGGTGGTACGAAGTGGTTATCAAGTAGTTATTTTATAATAATTGCAAGATACTGCTGCAGTGCTAGAATAAACTAAACTCATGCTTACCTCGCCACATACCGCTGTTTCTAGTGCTGCCAATAATTTTGCCCCATTTCTTGGTTTATTTCCAGATGTGTGGTCAATGTGTCAACTGCAGCCACTCAGTAACACCTATATTCTCCAAATCAATGGGAGTCTCAGAGGTTGGACCACCATGTTCATAAACTGGTTGCATTTCTGAGTGATATGCCCTCACTTTATAAGATGGTAATAATGTAAATTGTCTAATAAATTGGCACTTAATTGTGTTTTATCCCTTTTAGTAACCATCTGTCCATAAGTAAATACTGTAATTAATAGCACACTGGACTATTGTTATAAACCACAGTGTAAGGTAAAGGAAATGTTAACCAGTTTCTTCTTGTCCGTTACAGGATGTTGCCATTGCATCATGCAATGACACAAGACAATGCTTCTCAGAAAAAGCATGTTATATAACTAATCCAATATTCCTATTTCAGTTTGACAAAGAATCTATTATTTGAAAGGCAATAGTAAAGAGTACATAGAAAGTAGTCATGGGTTATCAGCAATAAATAATTAACTAGTAACTCCATATTGATAGGACATTACAGTTCATTCAGTGCATCTGAATTTTGGTGCAAGCAGCTTTTGTTATAGCAATGCAAACGTCACAAATCTGAGTGGTTCACATATTTATAGGAGTCATCAATGCTATCACAAACTATAGATGTTGTAGACCAGGGAGAAAATAAACTTGTAAAAAGATATGTGCAAACGTAGATCTAAAATATTGTTTGTAGGCCTCAGTATTTTAGGATTCAGTATTGCCATAATAAAGCTATTCCGCTTTGTGCATTAGGATGATCACTGAATTACATAACTAAAAATATGGTTTTCCCTTTTTTTATATCTTCCACTTTGAACATTTAGATTAATGCCTGTATTTAGAATTCTGAGTTATTACTCTATCATCAATACAGCGGGGAAAATAAGTATTTGATACAATGGCGATTTTGCAAGTTTTCCCACCTACAAAGAGTGGAGAGGTCTGTAACTTTTATTGTAGGAACACTTCAACTGTGAGAGACGGAATCTAAACAAAAAAAAAAAAACAAGAAAATCACATTGTATGATTTTTAAATAATTAATTTGCATTTTATTGCATGAAATAAGTATTTAATCACCTACCAACTAGCAAGAATTCTGTCTCTCACAGACCTTTTAGTTTTTCTTTAAGAAGTCCTTCTACTCTGCACTCATTACCTTTATAAATTGCACCTGTTTGAACCGGTTACCTGTATAAAAGACACCTGTGAACACACTCCAAGATCTCCACCACAGCCAAGTCCAAAGAGCCGTCTATGAACACCGGGGACAAAATTGTAGACCTGCAGAAGACTGGGATAGGCTACTGAACAATAGGCAAGCAGCTTGGTGAGAAGCCAACAACTGTTGGCGCAGTTGTTACAAAATGGAAGAAACACAAGATGACTGTCAATCTTCCTCAGTCTGGGACTCCATGCAAGAACTCACTTCGTGGGATAAGGATGATTCTGGGAAAGGTCGGAAATCTGCCCAGAACTACACGTGAGGACCTGGTCAATGACCTGAATAGAGCTGGGACCACAGTCTCAAAGATTACGGATAGTAACACACCATACCTTCATGGATTAAAATCCTGCAGGGCACGCAAGGTCGCCTTGCTCACACCAGCACATGTCCAGGCCTGCTTGAAGTTTGCCAATGACCATCTGGATAATCCAGAGGAGACATGGGAGAAGGTCATGTGGTCAGATGAGACCAAAATAGACCTTTTTGGTATCAACTCCACTCACCATGTGTGGAGGAAGAAGGATGAGTACAACCCCCAGAACATTGGTCCAACCATGAAGCATGGGGGTAGAAACATCATACTTTGGGGGAGCTTTTCTGCAAAGGGAACAGGATGACTGCACCGTATTGAAGGAAGAATGGATGTGAGATTTTGGCCAACAACCTCATTTCCTCAGTAAGAGCATTGAAGATGGGTCATGGTTGGGTCTTCAAGCAGGACAATGACCTGGAAAACACAGCCAGGGCAACTATGGAGTGGCTCCGTAAGAAGCATTTCAAAGTCCTGGAGTGGCATAGCCAGTCTCCAGACCTAAACCCAATCAAAAACCTGTGGAGGGAGCTGTAACTCAATGTAGCCGAGGGACAGCCACGAATCCTGAAAGATCTGGAGAAGATCTCTATGGAGGAGTGGGCAAAATCCCTGCTGCAGTGTGTGCAAAGTTGGTCAAGAACTATAGGAAATGTCTGACCTCTGTAATTGTAAACAAAGGTTTCTGTACCAAATATTAAGTTTTGTTTTTTCTATTGTATGAAATACTTATTTAATGCAATAAAATGCAAATTATTAGATTAGATTTTGTTTCTCACAGATGAAGCGTACGTACAATAAAAATTACAGACCTCTCCATTCGTTGTAGGTGGGAAAACTTGCAAAATCGCCAGTGCATGAAATACTTATTTTCCCCACTCAGCCTATTGAGATTACATCTCTGGAGCATATAGCCACAGAATAGTTTCATCCATAACCAGACTATCAGGTAAAATGTTCATAATGTCACAGACACTGTGCATACCAGCAGTGTCTGTAACATCTCGAAACCATGCTCAACATAAATGCCCAAGAAACAACCATTTTAATTTGAGGCACCACTGTATTTCCACAAGCAGATAGAGCAACCTCTTTATCAGCATGATCTGTCACACCCAAAGCCTAGAGTGACTTAACATCTCAGGGTCCCAGCCACTCAGGCAGAGGTATGGAAGGATGTAACTATTTTTGAAACAGGAGTAAAGACCATGTCTAAAATGTTATTGTGGAAAAAGACCACTTAAAATGCAGAGATATTTAACCCCTTAAGCACCAATCCTGAAAAGGCTTTAATGACCAGCTACATTTTGTAGTTTTTGTCACGTTGCATTTCAACAGTCGTAACTTTTTTTTATCTTTTATTGATGCAGTTGTATGAGACCTTAAGTTTACAAATAAATCACTGCAGGATTTTTTTCAAATATTTTTTGCAGCGTGTTCTTAACACTTCTTTTTTTACACTTTGTAACAAATTAGAATATATGAATATGCTAATACATTACTTTCTGTTGTCAGTACACAGTGTATCCTGACTGCAGGCTTGCTATATAGACAGACCTGGGGCTACTCTAGGTCCCCAGAGCTGACTACACAGACATTCCCCGGGCTGTACCAGGTCTACGGGAGTCCTGATGACCCAAATTGAGCAGTGGAATGTCTTCTCTCACTGGCATTTACATAGACTGCTCTAGGAACAGCTCTGTTACCATGGCAGTGGCGGCACTGGGGACCACAAAACTTTTCTGTCTTCAGCGACATCTAAAGATGCCCGCTGTCTATAGTTGGTGGGCGGTTGTTAATGAGTAAAAGAGTTTTGACCACTGTGTTTTTTTTATTTTTAAGTGGACGGTGGTATGGTGATTGAAAATAAAGTGATGCATGGGACCTGACTGGTAACTTAATGCTATAGTATCTAAGAGCAACATGTATGATTTTTGGTGCCCAGGCGCCAATTTTATTGTTTCCATTATAGCATAGAATGCACCTGAATCTATGAATCTGCTCTACTTCGGGTCATAGATTTACCACTTTCTAGCTACAAAGTGTCAATTCAGGCTCATGTAAACCACTTTTAAATTGGTCTACCTGTTCCAGCAGTAATGCGCCTGGATTTGCTGTACAAAAGTCATAAATATGTAGATTCAAACTGTTGTAGTGCAACATGCCTCCAGAATGGCAACCCCTCACCCATCTCAGGCACATTACAAAGTGCCACGGGCACTTTAGAATGCACCTAATTTTGGAGTGCGTCTGCTCATACATCGAGCGCACAGAGCTGCGCCAGTTTTTGGGCACAGCCGCACATACATGTTGCCCTAAGCAACTAGATCTACTCTTTTTAGGCTGATTGATTCAGAAGCCTTCCGCAAATTGCTAGCTTAACCAAGGCTTAGTTATCTTACAGGAATGGTGACATTGCCCTTTGATTTATTAATCCTTTCCCAGGTACATGAATACCTTTAAAAGTAACATACAGTAACATAGTGAATGAATCTTCTTCACAACGTCCACCTAATATTACGTTAAGAATGGTCTTGTAATGGGGTGGCCCTCCCTAAAAAGATAAACAGAGGATGTCACAGCACTGAAAAATCTGTCATAGAAAATCTGGTCTACAGAAAAGAGTTAAAGAGTAACCTTTCAGCTCATAGGGCACACAATTAAAAGGCCAGAAGTCATGTTAAATAACAATATGAAGTGTGTCAATCAAAAAGCCTCATCGCTAGATGATTCAGAAAACGGACAGCGGGAGAATGAAGATCAGTGCACAGTTAGTGAAGATTTAAATGCGGGTTCACGCCAGGAATGAGAAAGTAATAGAAATAACTTTTCATACATCTTTCTCTAAAGCTCGCCTTATGCCTGCTTCCAATACTGGAACCTCTATCCCTAAAGTTAACCCTAAAACATTTCCCTCAAAAATATCCCGAAGATACAACTGACCCTAACACAGCAAGAGATTCTGCAACCCTCCAGCAACTAAATAAACACCAAATCTATTATTCTCAAGAACTTCAACTCCAGAACTTGGCCAAACAAAACTAAGACAAAAAAACAAGATTCTTGAGCCTGAGGCAACTGAAGTAGACATAAGTAGACGCATAAAACAACAATCCAACAAATCGGGCCTAAACAGAACCAATGTTTCTACTCTACACAGACTGCTAGATTCTCTTGAGCTTTATAGAGAACTAAAGTATGATAATACGCTCAGGTGTGTGACCAGGTCAGCTGACAAGCAATGATTCTGGGCTGTTGCCATGCAAACACTCAAAAGGAGCACACACAGCTGAACACAAACATAAGACAAACTCCTGCTGAACTAATAAGCAGGAGAAATTGAAATGGTAGGAGAGATCCTGTCATTTCTAACAGAGAGCTTCTTTCCTCAAAACCTTAGTGTACAATGAAGCTGGTTTTTCTATTGGTGGTTTAGGATGAAACTTGTAATTGCACAAGTATGTTGGTCTTTCAGCATACAGTATAAGTTGCTTCTGGGGCGACCATTGTTGTTTTGTTAAGACCATAACTCTATGCTAAAGTGGTAATTGGCTCCCAAGACCCAAATGCAAAATGACAATAAAAAAAAAATTAAGCAGATAATTAGTACAGACAAGGCAATTATGTACATAGAGAAGCCAGATAAAGCTGCAAGTCTCTGTTTTTAGGATAGGAGCTTTTCTGGGCCATGTACAGTACTTTATACACAATGTATCAGAAGAAATGAAAATGGGGCCCCACCTGGTGCCCAAAAGAACAGCTTGTCCTGGCACATGTAAAGAGCAGTACGGAAAATTACTAGTACCTCCACTATACTGTAGAGAGGCGGTATTAGACAGCTTAATAGGACATGGACTGCAATAATGTTTGATTGTTGGCTGGATCTTACAGTAAATCACGTGTGCTGCAGATCGACAGTGTCTGTGACATTGTATGTTGGTTTCAAATTGCAAAATCCAAGGAAAGACCTTTGTATGGTGAAAATATGGTATCCTATGGGCATTATAACTTGAGGGACTGCTGTAGAGGTATATCAAAATCATTTTACATACTGCATGCCAGACCAAAGGTTTTGACATTTCAGTTTCATCTAAGGGTATGTTCACACCGCGTAATTGCGCGCACATTTCGTTGCGTATTAGCGTTTTGTAATCGTATTGTACGCCAGGGGAGATTGTACGCCAGGGGAGAGAAGTGACAGGTCACTTCTTCGCCATGCTTACGCGACGCTGATAATAGAAGTGATCAGCGCGTGCTTCCAAAACACACGGCATACTGCGGCGCCTACAGTATGCGCCCTAGTACATTGTGTGAACATACCCTAAGGCTTATGTGTCTGTTATGTTTATAAGTGCGGTTTGGTTGGTAGAACAGTACTTGGCTTAAACCACCTGAAAAAATACATAGATTTTTATATGCCTAAAAACGGTGTTAAAGATAAATGCACTAAACAGGTATTTGGTCAGTTTTTGGATTGTATAGTTGGACATCATTTTACTATTTTAAGAAAGTGACTTAGGGTGGCTTCATGCGTTGCAGTGGCAAAATGCAACAATAGCTCAAGCAATTAAAAGTATGTGTTTTTTAACTAACTTTTAATTTCGCAATGAAAAACAAATAAAAATAGCACATATATCTTTTGAAGAACGCATGCGTTTTCTTCACGCATTTTGGATGCAGTTGAGAAACATAACAAAGACTAAATAAAACACAGTGTGTGAACCCAGACTTAGGATGTTGTCACACAGTGCGGTGCTTTGTGGTGTTTTTGGTCCGTTCTTTTCAAAGCAGTACTGCGCAGCACTTAAACTGCCTATATTAACCTTTCAGTTATCTTAAAGTGGTTTTGCCACAAAATCATTTTATGCCTGGTTTATCCTGCTTCAGCTTTCAGTTTGTTCAAAAGAAGGCATGTATGATTTGTTTGAACTTCATATTATTTGACTCAGCAGGCTTGACATCACCATGCCTTTCCCCACAATACGCTCAATACGCTCACTCTAGTCAAACAAAGGTCCTTTTTATGTAAAGAGTTGTGAGTAGCTACAATGTAGCTGAGTAGTTAACACTTCTGCCTTCCAATATATGGGTGCTAGGTTCAAATCCCTGCAGGTACCAATCGTGGATTTTTTGTCTCAATGCACATGCAAGATTGAGGCTTCTTTTATCGTTTTATTTATTTGCACTGTTTGACTAATTACTAAGGAGCACAGAGGACAAGAGTACAGTTACAGCATCTAGGAATGAACATTCGCTCAGCAGTGAGTGAGTGTGATTACTAAGCAGTGAAAAGACCGACAGTAGATGTCTGAGAAGAGAGATGATGTCTAAACGTATCCCCTTGAAATGAGCTGTACACTATGGATCAATAATGGAACAGCTAAAATAAAAATGGTAAAGATTCTTTAATAATGATGTTGGTGAAAATTTTATTATTTAAGTTGCAAGCTTCCCACATCAATTTTACTTTGTGGCAAAACCCATTTAATTGTTTGGAGAGGTGTAACAAGTGAGTAATTATTGTATTTGAAGTCTTGTGGATTCTAAACAAAGTAATTGATTATTCACTTGTAACACCTTTTCAAACAGTTTATATAACTGACAGAAGCTTGTTGGTAATAAAGGAAGTGAAATTGCTGTGCAGTACTGCAAGTGAAAGAAACGCCACAAAACTGCACCATGTGAAATCACCCTTAGACTGCACTTAAATTTACCTGTTTTGGTTGGCTTCAAAACGTATGCAAAGTTTTAATTTGACTTTAGATTATAGGTCTGATGTGTCAAAAAGGTAATCATTTGGAGATGTTTCACTGAAAACTGATTATATCTAGTATAACTAACTACAGTATAATAACCCCACAAAGTGTCATTGACGATTAGAGAGAGACTCAGTCCACAGTCCCTGATTAAGAGTATGTTCACACCGCTTATTGCGGCGCATACTATATGCCGTTTGTTTTGGAACCACGCACTGATTAGCTCGTAATTCCAAAGCACGGGAGTGGTGGTGGGGGGAGGGGTTAAATAAGCCATGTGAACATACCCTAAAGGTGTTGTGCCATTAAAGTCATTTATCACCTATCCACAGAATAGGTGATAAATGTCTGATTGTTGGGGGCCTCACTTATGAGATACCCACTGATTGCTAATATGTGGCCTCTAACTCCCATCCTCTCATCCTTCCGACTCTCCATTTAAAGTCTATGGGTGCAACAGAGATAGATGAGCACAGCACCTAGCTATCTTCATCACTCCCATAGACTTTGAAGAGAGCAGCAGTGCACATGTTCAACCGCTGCTCCATTCAAAGCCTTCCTTGCTGTGTGAGTGCGGCGAGAAAGGATGGGGAAGGATGGGGACTCAAGCGCCCTCATTTTAGCAATTGGTGGGGGGTCTCAGCAGCAGACTCCTAACAATCAGACATGTCTTTCGTGGCACAACCCATTTAAGTTTATTGCCTGATAGATACGATCTAAAACGAGGGCCCACGAGTAGAGATGGGCGAATTTCTCAAAAATTCGATTCGGTCACTTCGCCGAATTTTCCGACAAAATTTGTTTGGTTCCGAATTACTTCGGCACGAATCGCGTTAAAAAGCAGCTATTTCCAGGCTGCACATAGCCTGCAGGGTGCTGTAGAATGTTTTGTGCCATTCTTAAATTATGCAGAGGGAGTTTGGTTGGTCTTCATACAATTTTTGTGTTTTAGTATACACGCAGATGACTGTCGCCGCTTTTAGAATCGCTTCACTATAAAATTCCCTGGGCACTTAAGAGGGCAAAACTGACCAAAAAATGAAGCGGGAATGTAGCCTGATAAAGTCATGCAGAGAAAGCTGGAAAAAAAAAAGCAGAAAGCTCAGGTTGGCAAATTAGTGACAGAGTGTGGAAAGGTGACGGCGGCAGCCACAGCAGCATGAGGTCGGGCAGTGGCACAATGACATTCTGGAGGTCCCAAAACAGTAAGGAAGCCACAGAATGGCACAATGACTGAGAGCGGAGGTCAGGGGCGGCAGCAGCATGAGGTCGGGCAGTGGACAATGACATTCTGTAGGTGGCAAAACAGGAGGAACCCACAGAGTGGCACAATGACTGAGAGCGGAGGTCACGGCGGGCAGCAGCATGAGGTCAGGCAGTGGACAATGACTTTTCTGTAGGTGGCAAAACAGGAGGAAGCCACAGAGTGGCACAATGACTGAGAGCGGAGGTCACGGGGGGCAGCAGAAATGAGGTCAGGCAGTGGCACAATGACATTCTGGAGGTGGCAAAACAGTATTAGGCCACAGAGTGGCACAATAACACAGTGTGGAGGTCAGAACAGCAGCAGCATGAGGTCAGGCAGTGGCACAATGACATTCTGGAGGTGGCAAAACAGTATTAGGCCACAGAGTGGCACAATCACACAGTGTGGAGGTCACAACAGCAGCAGTACGGGTCAGGCAGTGGCACAAGGGCATTTGGGGTGGCAAAACAGGAGGAAGCTACAGAGTGGCAAAATGACTGAGAGCGGAGGTCACGGCGGCAGCAGAAATGAGGCCCGGCAGGGCACAATGACATTCTGGAGGTGGCAAAACAAGTATTAGCCCACAGAGTGGCACAATGACACAGTGTAGAGGTACACCAAACGGGCAGCATGATGAGGTCAGGCCAGTGGCACAATGACAATCTGTAAGGTGGCAAAACAGGAGGATACCACAGAGTGGCACAATGACTGAGAGCGGAGGTCCACGGACGCGGCAGCAGCATGAGGTCAGGCGGGTGGCAAAAAGACATTCTGTATGGCAAAAAAAGGAGGAAGCCACAAGTGGAAACAATGACTGAGAGCGGAGGTCACGGCGGCCAGCAGCATGAGGTCAGGCAGTGGCACAATGACATTCTGGAAGGTGGCACAAAAACAGTATTAGGCCACAGAGTGGCACAATACACACAGTTGGAGTCAGAACAGAAAGCAGCATGAGGTCAGGCAGTGGCACAATGACATTCTGGAGGTGCAAAACAGTATTAGGCCACGAGTGGCACAATCACACAGTGTGGAGGTCACAACAGCAGCAGTACGAGGCAGGCATTTGGCCACAATGGCATTTGGAGGTGGCAAAAACAGGAGGAAGCTTCAGAGTGGGCACAATGACTGAGAGCGGAGGTCACCGGCGGGCAGCAGCCATGAGGTCCAGGCAGTGGCCACAATGACATTCTGGAGGTGGCCCAAAAACAGTATTATGCCACAGAGTGGCACAATGACAAGTGTAGAGGTAAACAACAGCAGCATGATGAGGTCAGGCAGTGGAAACAATTTGACATTCGGGAAAGTGGCAAAACAGGAGGAAGCCACAGAGTGGCACAATGACTGAGAGCGGAGGTCACGGCGACAGCAGCATGAGGTCAGGCAGTGCCACAATGACATTCTGGAGGTGGCAAAACAGGAGGAAGCCACAGAGTGGCACAAGGGACGAGAGCGGAGGCCCACGACGGCGGGCAGCATGAGGTCAGGCAGTGGCACAATGACATTCTGGAGTGGCAAAACAGTATTAGGCCACAGAGTGGCAAATCACACAGTGTGGAGGTCACAACAGCTGCAGCATGAGGTCAGGCAGTGGCACAATGACATTCTGGAGGTGGCAAAACAGTATTAGGCCCCGAGTGGCACAATCACACAGTGTGGAGGTCACAACAGCAGAAAGTATGAGGTCGGGCCCAGTGGCACAATGACATTCTGGAGGGGGCAAAACAGGGGGAAAAGCCACAGAGTGGCACAATGACTGAGAGGGGAGGCCCACGGCGGCAGCAGCATGAGGTCAGGCAGTTGCACAATGACATTTGTAGTGGCAAAACAGTATTTAGGCCACAGAGTGCACAATGACTGAGAGTGGAGTTCACGGAGCCAGCAGCAAGAGTTCAGGCAGTGGCACAATGACACAGTGTGGAGGACACGGCAGCAGCCACAGCGGGCAGCATGAGGTCAGACAGTGGCACAATGAAACAGTGTGGAGGACACGGCAGCAGCCACAGCAGCAGCATGGGGTCAGACAGTGGCACAATGAAATTCTGGGGTGGAAAAAAAAAGGAGAGGCCACAGAGTGGCACAATGACAGAGATTTGAGGTGCCCGGCGGCAGCAACAGCAGCAGCAGCATGAGGTCATAGAGTGGCACAAATGACAGAGTGTTGAGGTAGGTGGCAAAAACCAGTCCCTGGTAAAGATGGTGGTAGGCAGATGGAGAAACTGTCAGCAGATGTGTGGCACAGGCGGGTTTTGGCGGCATCAGAATAGTGGCCTGGGGCAGGTAGTTTGAACCCAGATGATGCCTAAGGCATTAGTGTGTGGAAATCCTGTCCGACCCACGCCTGATTCATCTTGACAAAGGTCAGTCATTTCACATTTCCCTGGACAAGCGGGTTCTCCTTGGTGTAACGATGGCCCCCCCCGCACTGAACACCCGCTCGATGCCACCTACTGGCCGGGGCAGGACAGCTTCCCCACTGCAAACTCGGCAAGTTGCGGCCACACATCCAGTTTGGCTGCCCAGTAGTCCGGCGGATCTTCTAACTGGGGTGGCAGAGTGCTGTCCAAGTAGGCCACCACCTGTTGGTTCAGGGACTGCTCCAGGTCCTGCTGCTGCTGCTGCTGGCTTTACCCTCCTCACTAGGGGGGTGAAGGAAGTGCTCATCAGTGACTCCAGACTTAGGTTGCTGCTGATGGAGCTGGTACTGCTCCTACCCCCCCACCTTCCCCCAGCAGCCGCGGCAGTAGTACGTGAGCGCGATGACCCCCCCCGGTCAGACTGTCAGAGGGGGGACGATGCCGCACATAGGCAACGGCCAACGACTTACGGGAGGATTTCCCTATAGTTTTTTTTTGAGTTTGTCCTCCCTCTCTTTTAGCTGGAAAAAGGCTCCATTTTGGACCGGTACGAGGGTCCAATAGGGTGGAGAGCCAGAAGTCATCCCTCTGCCGGATGCTGACTATTCGGCTGTCACTAGCCAGGCAAAAAAGCATGCTGCGGGCCATCTGCACAAGTGACTCCGAGGGGCTCCCTGCCTCCATTTCCACTGTATACTGCCACGGTGCTTGGGGGTCATCTGCCTCGTCTTCCTCATCTCTATCCACCTCCTCCAGCGCTCCTGCTCCTCCCTCTCTTGTCACTGGGTAGAAAATCCACTCATTTCACCAGACAATGCTTCTGCTCCAATGTCCTCCTCCTCCTCCTCCATTTCATTCCCCCACCGGACTCATGTGGCCATGAGATGTAGTTCCACGTCTCCAGTCCCCTGCCCAGACCGATTTTTCAGCATCTGTTCCAGGACATGAAGCAGTGGAATGACGTTATTCATCCCCTTTAGTCCTGGCGACGGGACAAATAACGTCGCCTCCTCGAATGGCCTCAACAACGGCAGGTGTCACGCATGAGCTGCCACTGGCTGACATCAAATTTAAACAAAGGGGAGTACTTTCTGTCTGCCTGGATCCTCAAAAAAAAGTTAATGGCCTTTCTCTGTTCATACAGTCGGGCCAACATGTGCAGGCTGGAATTCCAGCGGGTGGAAACATCGCATATCAGAGTGTGTTGGGGAGGCCGTTCTGCCGCTGCAACTCGAGGAGGGTGCTCCTGGCTTTGTACGAATGGATAAAGTTTCATGCACAGTTTTCCTGGGCCCTTTTCAGAATGTTCTGAAGTCGGTGGAAGACTTCAAGAACCTTTTCACAACCAGATTGAACACGTGCGCCATGCAGGGCGCATGGACCATCCCTCCTCGGTGCAGCGGGACACCATTTTTTCCTCCCATTGTCCGTCACCATGGTTCCGATTTGCAGTTGGCGCGGAGAAAGCCACACATCGATTTCTTGCTGCATGACGTGGAGCAGTTCCTCCCCTGTATGACTTTGTTCACTGAGGCAAGCCAGGTGTAGAACTGCGTGACACCACATATGTGGTATGATGGAGCAGTACTTGTGGAGGCTGAGATGGTGGTGGAGGAGGAGGAGGCGGACATTGGCGCAGGTGCAGCAGTTTGACAACGTGAGGAGAAAGCGGGGTCTCCGTTCCAAGTTGTTGGTGTGCCTGGGGTGGAAGCACATTCACCCAGTGGGCCGTAAAGGACAGTACTGGCCCCCGACCGTAAGTTACAGCTCCAACGTCCGCGCTGCCGTTTCACCTTTGGAACAAACCGATAAGCTCAAGAAATGACCCACCTTCTGTTCTACATATTATGAAGTGCTGGTACTGCCTTTTTGGAAAAGAAATACGGCTTGGAACTCTCCACCCCTCTTGGCACAAGCCATTAGTTTCTCTGAATGGGTGCAGAGTCCACCATTTGGAAAGGGAGGGACTGCAATACCAACCCAAATTGGACAGGAGCACGGTCAGCTGCTGCACCTTAGGATGGTTGGACGCATACTGTTGTCTCTTTGCAATCCCTCGCTAACGACTGCTGGCGCCATGGGGTAGCGAGGAGCAGGAGCATCTTGGACCGGGAGATGATGTCAAAGAAAACAGCTCCCTTCTGCAGAGGTGGTGGAGCCTTGACTGCCTGCAATGGATGCGGCATGGGCGCTGCTGCTGCTGCTGTTTTCTGCGGCAGGGGATGGACCACCAACATCTGAGCCATGTTTTTCCCCGGCCACCGGATGGTGACGCTGCATGTGTTGAACGCAGGGCCGTGGTGCCAAACGTTAAACTCCCTGGCCACGCTTCCTTTTTGCCACAGATTCTACATATACCCATTTTTCGGCTCCTCCGGTGTCTCAGCAGAGAACTGCTACACCGCGAGTTTTGGATTTTACCGCCAACGCCCGCACTGAGTGACACTGCCGCCGCTGCCTCGCTGAGCCCCTGTGGCCCCCTACTTTCTTGGGCCTGCGAAGCGGGTTTTTTTTTCCCGTGGCCGCTTGGCTCCCGACCTCACATGCTGCTATCCTGCTGACTCACGGCCACAAGACCCACTTTCTGGCTGCGCTGCTGCCTGACGCGTAAGCTGACGCCCCCTTCTCCTGACGATGAATGAAGCCCTTGCCTCACCCCGCTTCCCAAATGCGGTCGGCTAATCATCATCTATTTGTGTTTCTCATCACTGCTGTCCTCATCACCGGTCTTGGTATGCCGAGGCTGACCTCTCAAACATGACCTTTCCCCAAGCCACTCTCCACATCTATATTTTGCCACCTACTGCAAGAAGAGGCGATATTGGCCCCATTTCTTCGCTGCCAAGTAGCTGCTGACTGCCCTCCTCAAATTGTTCATCCCTCGCTATATTGTGGCGCTGAGCCCAGACCCAAAATATGATCTCTGGCGAGGGAACCCGGATGGGACAGAGGTGGGCTGAGGACAGGTGAGGGGCGCTGACCGTTCCCGGGCCATGCCAACTAATGGTTTTGTCTGAGGTTCCCACCGACTCTTGGCTGGGTTGTCAGATTTTCATCTGGGAAGAAGAGGATGAACCTAGTCAACCAATCAAGAACCCTTGGGTTGCTTGAAAACACACGGCCGCTAGAGACAGCAGCAGTTTTGGCCCACCGAGGACCCCTGCTGCGACGTCCCCTTGCTGTGCTGCAACCTGGGCCTGTTCCAGGAATGTTTTTGCCCCTGCCACTCGCAGGTGCAGAGCCTGCCACCTCTCTGTCTGACATACTGTTTTTTTCTAAAATGTACAGACACTGTTTGATGATGATATCTGTTATGATAAATATACACCCTGTTTTTGACTCCAAATGAACCCATTTAAAAAGTTTGGGAACCCTTGGATATAAATTGCGCTCCACAAATGGGCCCGGAAAAATTTACTTGTATGTGTCGTTTAAAAAACTGTGTGTTTTACTAAATGTAAAAGCACAAACAGGCTTAATAAAACCCTTTGGACATGAATTAGGCTACAGGAAAAATGTTATATATTTTGGCGTTGAAAAGACGGTTTATTTTTTGTCAGCACACCAGCAAAACAACGCTTAATTAAACCCCTGGATGTAAATTGGGCAATAGAATTGAGCCGCCCCAAAAAAAGTAGCTTTGTAGCGTGTTACAATTGCGGTTTTCTACGCCAAAAAACAAGATATACAGTTTTAATTAACCTTTTCTTGTGAATTAGGCTACAGGAAAAATGTATATATTTTGGCGTTGAAAAAGACGTTTCTTGGGGTCAGCACACCAGCAAAACAACCTTAATTAACCCCTTGATTAAATTGCGCCAAAGAATTGAGCCGCCAAAAATAGTAGCTTTTTTAGCGTGTTACAATTGCGTGTTTTCTACGCCACACAACAAGAGATACAGTTGTAATTAACCTTTGCTTTGTGAATAGGCTACAGGAAAAATTTATATTTTGGCGTTGAAAAAGATGGTTTATTTTTGTCAGCACACCAGCAAAACAACGCTTAATTAACCTCTGGATATAAATTGCGCAATAGAATTGAGCCGCACAAAATAGTAGCTTTGTAGCGTGTTACAATTGCGTGTTTTCTACGCCACACAACAAAGAGATACAGTTGTAATTAACCTTTGCTTGTGAATTAGGCTACAGGAAAAATGTATATATTTTGGCGTTGAAAAAGACGGTTTTTTGGGTCAGCACACCAGCAAAAACAACGCTTAATTAACCCCTGGATGTAAATTGCCCAAAGAATTTAGCCGCACAAAATTAGTAGCTTTTTAGGTGTTACAATTGCGGTTTTTAGCCACACAACAAGAATACAGTTTTTAATTAACCTTTGCTTGTGAAAATTTGGTTTCAGGAAAAATGTATAAATTTTTGGCGTTTTTAAAAAGACGGTTTCTTGGGGTCAGCACAAACCAGCAAAACAACGTTAATTAACCCCTGGATGTAAATTGCACAATAGAATTGAGCCGCACAAACTAGTACTTTGTAGCGTTTACAATTCGTGTTTTTCTACGCCACAAAAACAAGAGATAAATTTTAATTAACCTTTGCTTGTGAATTAGGCTACAGGGAAAAATGTAAATAATTTGGCTTGAAAAAGACGGTAAACTGGGTCAGCACACCAGTAAAACAACGCCCTTTAAATTTAACCCTGGATGTAAATTGCGCAATAGAATTGAGCAGCCAAAAATGAATTTGGGATTTGTATTGTAAAAAACCCGTTTCTTTAAATGAATACCACAGGAATGGCTTAGACCCACTTGGATATTGAATTGTATATGCAGCTGCATTTTCGCAACTGGATTTCAGATCCAAAACCCCAAAAAATTAGAAAAAAAAAAAAAAAAGAAAACATTAAGAGAACAGTCTCTGGACAAGCTGAGACAAACCCCACAGAAATCGCTATATAAAAATCATTTTACATAAGAGCTATTCAGCCCCGGCACACCTTCCCGAGAGCACAGGAGAAGGAGTGTGAGCTCCCGGGGTCTGCCCGGACTTATATAGTGGCGTGACATCACAGAATCCGCCGGGCTCTGATTGGTTCACCCCTGCACATTCATGCGTTCCCCTTCTTCCTCCCAGAGTCTTTGCCCCATGTAGCGCAGTCTCGCAAGCCTTTTATCAACAAAAGCAAACTTCGTTCACCCGAAGTACCCAAACTTCGACTTCGTTCCGAACCGAAGTTTTCCTGAAATTCTAAACGAATTCCACTTCATTAGAATCGATTCGCCCATCTCTACCCACGAGTTTTCATCCTTGCTCACCACTCTATAATTAAGGGAACAGAGGGGGCGATCTTTCACATAGACCGGGATCGTTGAACAGTATGTTGTCTTCCTGGCGCCTGAGTTAGACTTACCGTGGATTGGATTGACAGATTACTGGGTGGTTTTGGTTAGAATCCAACTTTCATCGTGCATATTGGCATATTACTATTGGTTAGTAAGGACAGGGTTAAAAGAATGAAAACCAGGAAGACTCTAAATTGTATGGTGAACAATGCCAGGAGGTTAAACAACCAAATAAATTAACTGCAATTATTAATGTCCAGAGAAGAATTTGACATAGCGGGGATATCTGAGACATGGCTGGATGTGAGCTATTACTGGGTGGTTAACTTACAAGGTTAGAGTTTGTTTAGAACAGATCATAAAAATCAGGCTGTGACAAAGCAGTACTGCTTTGAGAGCACGTCTAGGCCTAGAGCTGCACTGGAGTAGCATCATAGGATACTGCTCCAATGCCACTGCGGGGGGGGGGCAGACTCTGCAGCTAGACTATAAAAGTCTAACTGGGCAACGCGCACGGTCTGTTGTGGACATGTGCGCTGCCTGGGAGGGTGCCACCCTGGTAAGTAATGTATTTACCCGCTCCCAACGTCTTCAGGCTCCTGCTCTTTCCTTCCTCCTGCTGCAGGAGTTGTCCCCTGTGGCCTTTCTCCTTCCCTGGAGGTCCTGTGTTACCCCCTTGTCTCCTGCGCATTACTCCTATCTCCTGCCCCTTGCTCCTAACCTCAACAGCCGCTGAGGATATGAGGCAGGGGGAAGGAGTTGCTCCCTATCTGCTGCACCCTGCAGCCTGTCTCCTGCGGCTGCAGGGGCCCGGAGACAAGCTGCAGGAGCTTCCCCCTTGCTCCCTGTCTTTTGCCCCCTGCGGTGTGTCTCTGGCTGCTGCAGAGGGTCGGAGACAGGCTGCAGGGAGCAGAAGTTGCCCCTTGCTCCTGTGGCATGACTCTGGCGGCTGCCTATAGCATTAACCTATTCAGCATTCACGAAAGCTGGGTGAAACTCCATCCCTCAAAGGTGACACCCATTTTTCTTATCATGGAAAGCTGGGTGTTACCTGTGGGCAATGTGGGTTTCCCTTTTGGACTACTTCGGATTCGGTGGACTTCGTCAGATCAACCTTGGATCTTTTTTTTTAATTAAATGTCTAAAGAAGGCTGATGTCTGGGAATGTTTATTTGAATAAAAGTTTTTTGTGTAATTATGTTTTTTTTTTCCCTTTTAATTGCAGTGTTAGTAATTGAGGCAGCTGACAGAAGCCTTGGGCTTGGTGTCAGTCAGCAGTAGTTTTTGTCACCCCAAGGCTGACACTAACTCTGTGTCACTATTACCCTGGTACCCAATGCACTAGGGGTACTTTGAAGAGCCGAATAACCATCAGAAGCGGACCCTCTAACGTGATGATCCCCTTCTGGAGTGACTGCAGGCTGGTATTTTTAAAATGGGAAGGCACCTGTATTCATGGACCTTCCCACCCTTATAGTATCAGGCTGCAGTTGTCGGTTTTACCTTAGCTGATTAAGGAAAATGGGGGGACCACACGTCATTTTTTTTCCTGAAAATTAATTATTTATTGAGAAACTAAACATAGGCATCCACTGTAATGTTTAAAGTAGTTGCGCATTTTTGGATTCTTAAGAAATAAATGATTTTTGAAAAAAATAAAACATGGAATCCCCCCCTCAGTATTTCATAACCAAATTAAAACTTACAGCTGTAACCTGAAACAGAATGGGAAGGCCATGGATACTGGTACCATCCCACTCTAAAAACACCAGTCCGCAGCCATCCCAGAAGCATACCATCACATCAGAGGGTCTGCTTCTGATGGTAACTCAGCTTTTCCCAGTACCTATGTTGTATTGGGTACTGGGGTGATAGCAAATCGGGATTAGGATCAGCCTTCGGGTGACAAAAACCACCGTTGGCTGACACCAAGCCCAAGCGATAGCAGTGGAGAGACATCTGTCAGACACCTCCATTACTAACACTAGCATTAAATGGGGAGAAAAAACAGACACAAAATGCACAAGACTTTTTTATTTAAATAAATAATCCCCAACAAGGGTAGATATACAAGGGGGTGGAAGTAATAATAAAATTATATTAGGGTTCAGCTATAGGCCTAAAAATATAACAACACATGGAAGATGTACTCCTCAGACAATTTGATGAGGTGGCTAATCATAATGTAGTTGCTACTGTGGACAACTTCAACTACCCAGACATAAATTGGAAAACTGAAACCTGTGGCTCTCATATAGGAAACAGGTTTTTATCAACAACTAAAGACAGTTACTTTTCTCAACTGATGCAGGAGTCGACTAGAGTGAAGGCCCTTTTGTACGTAATATATAGATTAACAGGCCTGACAGAGTAACAAGGGTTTAGGTTGCAGGGCATCTAGGTAAAAGTGACCACAATATAATACATTTCCAATTATTCTACAATAGAGTATTTTGTCGAAGAGCCACAAAAACACTGAATTTCAGAAAGGCTCATTTTAATCTGTTTAGAGAGACCCTTTACCGCATTGACAATGTCTTCAAAAACAACAGAACCGATAATGAATGGGAGCTTAAAGAGTACCTATCACCTCCATACAAACACACAAAAATTGATAGAAGATGAAATTATAAGACTTTTCTCAAATACATTTCATTAGCAATTTAGAGGATTTCCCTCAGTTTTTATGGGAAGATTTTTAAACCTTTCATTTTGAAAAACTAGGGGGATCCTTACAATCTTTTGGGGAGACCCCCAACGTGCGGGGGGAGCGGGGGGCATAGTCTTGTATAGGGTCACCCTGACCCTCACTACATACATAAAGCGGGCCAAAAACCCCCCCAATGCTATGGGGTACATGTAGTGGAAAAAAAACCCGGGAAACCCCAAAATATTAAAAAACTGAGTTTTCTTCCATTTGCCCTGTAAAAAAGCAGCTAAAAAAAAACGGCATTTTAAAAATTTGGTTTGAAAATTTGCTTTTTTTTTGGAGCTTTTTTAAACCCTCTTTTTTTTGCTTGTCTTCAATTTTGGGTTTTTTTAAAAGTATACTTAAATTAACCCATTAAATTGTAATCCACCCTAAAAAAAGGGGAAAGGGAAAGAACATTATTGCTTTTTATAGGGAAATTATTGTATTTTTTTTTAAAAGGATTTTGGCACTAAAAGTTTACCCTTTTGTAGCCAAAAGTACTTTTTTTTTGGTTTTTGGGCTCTAAAACCTTTTTTTTTACGGGATTTTGCCCACAAAATAAATTTTATTCGTTTTTTCCGCAAAAAAATCTGTTTTTTTGGGATTCGGCACTAAAATTTTTTTTTTTAAACTTTTTTTTGGCGCAATTTGAGTTTTTCGCTTTTTTTAAACTAAAAAAAAGGGTTTTTTTAAGGGGGATTTTGTCGCTAAATCCATTTTTTTTTAGGTTTTTGGCGCTTTTTTTTTCCCTCGTTTTTGGTGCAAAAAATTTCCGTTTTTTTTAGGGGTTTTTTGGGAAAATTTTAAATTTATCTCCTAAATCTGGGGGCATAGCTCCCTTGAAATTGTCATCTGAGTCTCATACATACATTTAAAAGCGGCCCACAACACACCAATGTTTATGCCCTACACGCAGGGGGACAAAAAACAACCTAAAAGAAAAAAATTTACAAAAACTGAGTTTTCTTCCCCCCGTCTGTCAAAAGGAGCTAAAAAAAAAGGGGCATTTTTATTTTTGGGCAATTTGCTTTTTTGGACCGTTTTTACGCGCTTTTTTTGCTTGTCTTCAATTTTTTGGTTTTCAATGTATCATAAATTAACCATTGAATGTAACTCCCCCTAAAAAAAGGGAGGGAAAAGGGAAAAATTTTTGTATTTAAAAGGGAAAATCTTGTTTTCATTTTTTTGGTTTTTGGGGAAACAGAAAGGGATTATCTCGTTTTTGTAGCCAAAAGAAACTTTTTTTATGGTTTTTTGGCTCTAAAATCCTTATTTTTTACAGTTTTTGTAATAAAAAGTTATGTCGCTTTTTTCCGTTTTAAAAATCGTTTTCTTTCGGATTTCGGCACTACAAAATTTTTTTTTTTATTTGATTTTGGCGCTAATAGGTTCCCTTTTGTCACTTAAAAATAATTTTTTTTTATGGTTTTGTCGTTTAAAGTCCATGTTTTTAGGGTTTTTTGGCGCTACGTTATTGCTTTTGCTGAAAAATCCACCCTTTTTTAGGTTTTTGGGCGCAAATAAATTTTTTCCCCTAAATCTGTAAGTTTAAAAGGATTTTTAGGAAAAAAGGGGAAAAATTTTAATAGTGCAAAAACCCTTAAAAAAACTATTTTTTTTTAAAAAACCGTAAAAAAAAAAGGTTTTTAAAGGTAAAAAAAAAACTTATTTTTACCGACAAAAGTGAGAGAATTTTTATTTTTGCGGTTTTTTGCTGCTAAAACCGAAAAAAAATTGGTTTTTTTATGCAAACAAAAACAAGTTTATTTTTTTTTTAGGGGAAAAACAAGATAATTTTAAAAGGCCAAAATCCGTAAAAAAAAAAAAAATTTTTTTTATTTGTTAAAATCCTTTTAAAAAAAAGTTTTTTTAGCCCCAAAAAAAAAGGGTTTTTTTTAGCAACAAAAACGAGAATTTTAAATAGGGGAAAAAATTTCCTAAAAAAAGTATTTTTATAAAACAAAAAGGGGATATAAACTTTAAAAAGGCCAAAATCCGAAAAAAACTTTTTTTAGCGTAAAAGCGAGAATTTATTAGAAAACCAAAACCCTTCCCAAGAAAAGGGTTTATAGCCCAAAAAATTCCTTAAAAAAAACGTAAATTTTAGGGTCATTCGACCCAAAAAATCTTTGCAAAAAAAAAAAAGTTACGAAAAAAAACATAATCACTTTATTAAAAAATTTTTAACAACCCGAGGACACATCAAACCCCTTGTATGCAAAATTTTTAAAAAGAAAGTAAAAACTGTAACCCCACAAATAGGAGGGACAAATCTCCTGGGTGGGTTTTCATTGAAAAAATTGGGAAAAAAAAAACATCCTGCGCTTTCCATGAATCCTGTAGAAAATTTTTCCCTCCCCCTTTTTTTTCTTGGCGGTTTTTTACATTTTACAAAAAACGACCATTAAAAAAAAACAAGCGAAAAAAGCATGTAAAACGCAGGGGGTTTTTTTACAATAAGAAGATGTTTTCAATAATTGTGGGAGATTTTTTTCAGTTTTTTTCTCAGTTTTTTTAGAAAATTTAAAAACCTAAAAAAATTTTATTTGTTTGCTTTGCGGGGGAGACAACCCTTCTAACCTTTTTCCACGGAATCGGGTATTACACTGTGGGTTTTGTTCCATGATGGGTTTTACAGGCTTTCCCCTGAAATTGTGGCTCCCCCAAGCCAGGAGCCTAAACGTCATCAACCCCACCCCTTTTCCAACTCCATGTGCCAACTTGGCCCGACTTCAAGTTTTTTAAAAGGGGGCCAAAGCCCCTTTTTTAAAAAAATTTGAAATACGGGGTGAAATGTTTTTGGTTTTTTCCTAAAAAGCTTATTTGAGAGTGTTTGTTTTTAGTCTTCTTTTACTTCATGAGTTTGTCTAAAGGTGAAGGTACCCCCCTTTAAGCTCTCCGGGTGGGAGAGGTACATACTTAATTTTAAATAAAGTTTTTTGAAACAAAAAAAAAAACAATGTGGCATCAACGGGGAAGTAAAGGGGGGGGGGGGCAAAAAATTTAAAAAAAAAAATGTAACCCCTTCGGTATAAAATTTTCAAACCGAAACCCCACCCTTTTTTCAAATCTTATATTTTTTAAATTTATGGGTAAAATTTTTTTAATTTATTTTTACCTATCCATTTTGATTTAGGGGGAGAGTTTTCTTGTGACAAAATTGTGCTTTGGTTATTTTAAAATTTTTTGGTCCTTTACAATCCTTGTTTATTTGTGAAAAATAAAATTTTGAAACATTTGCAATTTTCAAAGTTCAAAAATTTCACCATGTAAGACAGATAGTTACACCACACAAAATTGTATATAACAAGCATCTACCATATGTCTTCTGCATATTGGCATCATTTTTAAATGTCTTTTTTTTTTCTTTTTTACGACAGTAGGGGGATTAGAAATTCCGTAATAATTTTTCACATCTTCAAGAAAATTTTTTCCCAAAAATTATTTTGGGAACCAGTTTTTATTCTTACGTGGCTTTGAGGGGCCGTATTTTGACACCCCCCAAAAAAAGACTCCAAACTAAGAAAAAAAAAAACCCTTTTAAAACCCTTAAAAAAAAAACAAATTTTCCTGTAGAAAATTTAAACCCAAGGGGGGTTTTTCAGAAAATTTAAAACAAAGTGGGAAAAGTTTTTAAAATTTCACTTTTTTCCCGAAATTTTCATTTGAATTTCCATTATTCACTGTTATGCAGTAAATATTTTCCAGAGAGAAACAACCCCAACATTAATTTTCCCCCATTCTGCTGTTTTTAGAGATATCCCTATGTGGGTCTTGTGCACTAATTTAATCAATCAAAAAGCTCAGAATAGGAGAAAAACCTACTGAAATTTTGGGGGTTCCCCCTTTTCATTTTAGATTTTTTTTTAAATTTCCATTTTAGGTTTTTCGAAAACCCTTAAAGTGCTAAAAAATTAATAAACACCCTAAAAAAAACCCAAACCTTAGGGAAAATAAAAAACACCCCCAAGGAATATATACAGGAGTGTAGGGGACATATTTTACCCCACAGGGGTTTTACAGGTTTTCTTTCCCAAAAAAATCTGTTTTAACAGAAATTTTTTTTCATTTTTTCCCAAGCTTTTCCTGGGGAAAAAAACACCTTAAAAACTGAAGTACATCAATTCCCTATAATGAATTTTTAAATGCTGTTTGGGGGAATTTGGGAGAACGTACAAAAGGGGGGAAGCGCTATTTGGCTTTTGGAATTTCAGATTTTTTGGGATGTGAAAAAGGGGCCCCCTTTTCAAAGAAATCTTCCAGAAGTCGCCCTATTTTGGATTCAACACTCCTCAAAGAACTCATCTTTGGTTTTAATTTTGTAAATTTGGACCACCCACCCCCACAGTTTTATTTGCATTTGGGGCCGGGGGAAAAAGGAAAAAAAAAACCCCGCAGTTCTGCCTAGGGTTTTTTTTGGGTTTAATTTTAACAACATTTGCCAAGGGGTATAAATGACATGATAACTTTAATATTTGGGGGCCCTTTTAAAATTTTAAAACACTTTTCAATTTTTATAAAGTAATTTTTTGTTTTTTTATTTTTTTCAAACTAGAAAAACGTTTTAAAAAAAAAAAATTTTTTTTTAAAATTGTCAAAAATCCAACGCCATAAATTTTTTTTTTTTTTGCATATCAGCTTGAAAAACTTGTTTTTTATTTGCAGGATGAGTTTACATATATTTCCCTTGGTTTCCATTTTTTGGGGTTATATGGGTGTTTTTTATCCTTTTATCAATTTTTTTTTGGGGGCTTGGGGTGAAAAAAAGGCCCCAAAAAAAATACAGCCAACCCAGTATATTTTTTACCCTTTTTTCGCATGAACCCCTGCGGGTACAAATTTAATGCAAGCTTTACTCACAGGGCAATACATTACAGCGTTTCCCAAATTTCGATGATTTATGTTTTTTTTTCGGGCACTTGCATTCTCTAAAAAATTTTTAATAAAAATCTTAATGGGTTAAAAAAAAGAAGAAAAAAAAAACTTTTTTGCAAAAAATTGGGTTTTTATTTTGTAAAACAAAAATTTATGCTAAATTTTCTGATAGCCTTTAAATTTTTTTTTTTTAAAATGTTAGTGTAGTAAGACTGTGGGAAATCTCTGCCAGAGGAAATTGTCACGGGGGAAATTCCCCTAACAAAAGTTAAAAAAAGGGGTTGGGGTTTATTTAGAGCGTAATAAAAATTAAAAGTTTACTAGGTTTTTGGGGGAAAGGGGGGTTGATCCAGGGATTTATTCTGTTGGTGAGTTTGGAGTTGGAAGGAATTTTGTTCCCCCCAAGGGGGCTTTCACACAGTGCGTTTTTTTATGCGTTTTTTTTTAACATTTTTTTGTGCAGGGGGCAAAAGCAAATTTAAAGTTTAAAAGTGCTGCACAAAAATCGCTGCAAAAAAAAATTTGAGGTTTTAAAATTTTCTAATTTTTTTCACGATTTTTCAGCAAAATTTTTTTTCAGCAATGGACAGAAATTTAAATTTTTGTGCCTTCCTGCATTTTAAAAAACCCTCAAAAATTTCACTTTTGTGAAAACAACCCCAAAATGAGGGCAAGGGGGGAACCTCATGGGGGTTTTTTTCCTTCCCCCTGGGGGCAATACTTTAGCAAAATAGGTTTTAACTGGATTTTCGTCTGTCTTTTTTCAGCCTTTCAAAAATGAACAATTTTATTTTGGAGGGTGTATAAAAATTTTTTTTGTTTTGGGTTAAAACCCAAATTTTCATTTTCATAGTTACTGTTTTTTCAGGCCGAAAAAAACATTAAACCCCTCCATTCACCCAAATTTTCTAAAGTGTTGCCCAAATTGTTAAAGTGTTGATCCCGAAAGGAAGGCAAAAACCCCCATGGGTTTGAAAAGGAATTTTTCCCCATGTTAGGGAAAAAAATTTCCCCTGGAGAGGGGGGTTTTCCCCATTTTCACCCCTCTAACAGTAAAGAATCCCTTTCTATGGTTATGTAGAGAGTAACTTTCTTTTCCTCAAGACGTTGAGGAATGCCCCTTTGTTCTAGATACAGTCCTGGGTATATATAAATCTTTAGCCGATGATCTCTATATTGGCCTTAATATATTTAAACTATTTATTTTGTCCCTCTGAAGCCATCTATCTCTAAACTAAAATAACCTAACCTTGCTAATCTCATCTGGGATATTGCAGTCTCCCCCCTCCCCCCCCCACACCAATCCTTTTATTATTTTTGATGCCCCGCCTTTTGTAACCTGTTCAAGGCTCGTTACAATTGTCTTTCCTGTGCACGAGTGCCTAAAACTGTACATACATTAATATTCCTTGTGTGGTCTAACGTTGACTTGGTTTATAGTGGCGAGAATAATGTTCCCATCATGTACTTCTATGCCTCTTTTTAATACACCCAATGATCCTATTTGCCTTGGCAGCTGCTGGCCTGACACTGTCTGCTACAGTTAAGTTTTAGGTCACCAGGGATTTCCAAGGTCCTTTTCCATGTCACTTTTACCCAGTGTTTTTCCTTTTAAATGTAATCCATGTAATCGCATTTTCCTCCCCATTGTATTAACTTCATTATATCAGTATTTAAACCTCATCTGCCAATTTTGCCCAGGCCTCCAACTATCAGATCCCTTTGGTTAATAAACACATTATCCTCTCTTGTTTGGTTTACTTTATAGGAGCTTAAGTTATCATCTGCAAAAGATCGATATTCTACTGTGCAATTCCATATGTTAAGATCAATTTATGAAAATATTAAAGAGGATAGGGCCAATTACTGAAGCCTGTGGTACCCCACTAGTAACAGGGATCCAGTCTGAGTATGCACCGTTCACTACACCCTTTATTTTCTATCAGTGAGCCAGTTGTTTCCCACTTGCACACATTTTCCCCAGTCCTAAGGCATTCCTCATTTTACTTACCCCAACCTTTTATGTGGAACATATCAAATGCTTTAGAAAAAATCCAAATATTTAACATCGGTGCTCACCCCCGATCCAATCTGGATAACTTCCTCATAGAAGCTGATGAGATTAGTTTTTTGACAGGACCATTCTTCATTAACCCATGCTGGAATGGTGTTATACATTTATTTTCAGTGAGATACTCCAGGGATAGATCTTCTTAGAAAACCTTCAAACAATTTTACCACAACAGAGATTAAGGCTTACCGGCTATAGTTTCCTGGATCACTTTTTGACCCCTTTTTGAATATTGGCCGCACCACATTTTGCTATGCGCACCAATCCTTTGGGACATACCCCCTTATTATTACCGTCCATAATATTATGATTAGGGGCCTATCTATCACATTACTTAACTCCTTAGGACACGCGGGTGTATTACGTAGGGCCTGGGGATTTGTCTATTTAAGCTCCTAAGGCAGAGCTTGTACTTTCTTCCTGGGTTAAGACAAGAAACATTTAATGTTGGAAGTTAACTCCTCCCTTTGTTTCAACAGGAAGTTATCTTCTCGGTAATACAGTGAAGAGAAGAAATTGTTTAATAGGTTTGCTTTTACTCATTGACCTCCACAGTATCTCCCTCAGTACTTTTTAAAGGGCCAACATTTTTCTTTTTTTTAATCTTTTTTCAACTATTAATATAGTTAAAAAATATTTTGGATCACTTTTACTTTTATAGCAAATATTGGTCTTTCTGTCTCCAAACTTTGCGTGCCTTAATCATTTTTTTTTACATATTTTATTTTATCCTTATAGCTTTTTTTGTGCCTCTTCACTGCCCTCCTGTTTTAGTAGCTTCTGAAACGCTTTTTTTTGTTTTTTATTGCCTCCTTTACATCTCTGTTGATCCTATTGGGTTTTTCCTGTTTCTAATTATTTTTTTACAATATCGTATGTAACCTCTCACAGTGGGCCGCCTAAAGATGTTTTTAAAATCTCCCATTTATTTTTTGTGCTGCTATTTTTAAACACCTTGTCCTGTCAAACGGTTAGGCTCCTAAGCAGGATAAAATTAGCCTTCCTCAAATTCTGTTTGTTTTTGTGGCTTCCATATATCAAAAAGCTCTATTGAAGGTTAAATGGAAGTTTATTATATTATGGTCACGATTTCCTAGGTGCCTCTCAACCTGAACCTTTGTTACTCTGTCAGGTATATTAGTCAATAATTAAGTCTAGATGGGCCTTTCTCTGTCGGTTCCTGCACCCATTTGGGAAAGGTAATTATTCTTTAGTTATAGACAAAAACATGTTGCCTTTGTGAAAGCTACAGGTTTCAGATTCCCAATTTATGTCTGGGTAGTTAAAGTCGCTCATAATAACATCCTCTAATTAGATGCTTCATCTATTTGCCTGAGTAGCATATCTTCTATGGGTTCTGTTATATTTGGGGTGCCTATAGCAAGAATCTTATTAGAATTATATTACTATCCACCATGGTGGTGTGTGAATGCTCAACCTGGTGGCCGGGGAGTGGATCTACAAGAGTTAATTACATACTATATGGTTGCACGTTTTTTCCACTACAAGTAACCCTGGACCGGACTACAAGACATCTTCGGTCAGACCCGGGGGGCTATGGCTTCGCTACAATAAATACAATAATAAAAGGCTTCTTGGGGGGGGTGGGAGAAGAGAGACAAACCCCCATGGCGAGAGAGACTAACTTTAAAGTAGCTGGAAAAAATATTGTTTCTCACAGTGGACAATACTACCCATATGTTAATCAGGGAAGTTAAGATAACCAACATCCTTCACCTTACTATGTTGATAGGGTTTAATATTGGTTTATGGTTCCTATTGTAACCCGATAATACATACATGTGCAAACTTGTTTATAGTACAAGTCATTAACATTTGGCACTCTAGGTTAAACGAGTTATGATACAAAAAAGAAAAGAAAAAAGTTAACCTTTGTATCTAGTGTTGAGCGGGATTGCGTTGGCTATCGAGATCGAAGTCGGCCGCTTTCGATAAGGTTTTCGATAGTGAGCATCGAATTTATGAAGCGATTACCATTAATAGTTATTGGGGAGAGCAAACAATAAAAAAAAAAACACCTTCATTATTAAACCCAAACAAAGGCGGAGAAGAGAAGCTGAAATTAACATCCACAACAGTAAAAATGGAATAGTGCTACAGTCTTAGGCAACACACTTAGGTTTAAAAGTCACAGAACCTTTCAATTCTCCTGTGTGAATATAGAATTGCTGTTTTAAGATTTACGTGGATTGCTGCGTCAATGAACAAAAGCTGGGTGGCGGCCAAAAAGTCAAAAAAACAGTATATCTGTTATGTTTTCGTTATAATACACGAGGATTTTTTGCAACTTTCAATTCACCTGTGGTGGACTTAGAATTTGTGCTGTTTTAAGATTTTTATGTGGATGCTTGCGTCAATGAACAAAGATGGGTGGCGCCAAAGCTCAATAAAACACGTATCTGTTATGTTTTACGTATAATACACGGTTTATTTTTGCACCTTTCAATTCAACTGTTCGGGTGGTCTATAGAATTGCTGTATTAAGATTTACGTGGAAGCTGCGTCAATGAACAAATTGGGTGCGCAAAAAGTCAAAAATCACGTATCTGTTATGTTTTCGTATAAATAACGGTCATTATTTGCTCCTTTCAATTCACCTGTGGTGGAATATAGAATTGCTGTTTTCAAAGATTTACGTGGAGGATGCTGCGTCAGATTGAACAAAACCTGGGTGTGCATAAAGTCAAAAAAAACACGGTTAACTGTTATGTTTTGGTATATTAAACCGTATTTTTTGCACCTTTCAATTCACCTGTGGTAAATATAGAATTGCTTTTTAAGATTTACGTGGAGCTGCGTCAATGAACAAGCTGGGTGCGCAAAAGTCAAAAAACACGTACTGTTATGTTTTCGTATATACATGGTATTTTTGAAACCAACCTTCACTTTTTGGTGTAATTGAATTGCGGTTTTAAAGTCACAGGTGTAATGGGTTAAAATTAAAATGAACACATACTGAAATGTATACTGATAAAAAAAGTGGAGTTTTGCACCTAACAAAGAGACCTGCATTACTAAAATGATGTGTATCCAAAATAAGTTTCAGCTGCCCAATATCCAGGAAATATTTCAATAGCAAACTGTTAATAATAAAGATATTCCCCCAAAATTTTTAAAGTCTCACTAAGTCCCTTTGGGGAACTTTATCCAGTGTTTCTTTATAGATAGAGTTTGTCTGTGTTCCCCGAGTGGCCCCCCCCTCCCCTCCCCCGCCGTGAATTTACAGGGTAGATGCTGCTTTAAAATTCTCTAGCTAACTACATAAAATCTTCAAATCTCTAATTAACTAAATTGGAAAAGGGTCACAGCTAATATAGAGGTTTTTTCTGTGCAGAAATAGACTAATTCGCTGAGCTGTTTGGCCACGGCAGAGCGCAGGTCCTATCCTATGAGACCTGAGAGACACTGAGGCTGAAACAGGAAACCTGTTCTATGTAAAAGAGGTCATGTGATTTTTCCAGCCAATCGCAACCATACACATCCCAGTCATGACGTCCACACACCCTCCACCCTGCTCTATTCTGTAATCTGATTTGCTGGCCGCCAAAATTACAGGAAGCGCCAAAAAGGCGCGATCTTAATAGATGATGCTCAGATTTAACCTTAATTATCGCAAAGATCTGGAAATTTCGATAACCCTAAACAAACCTTTTCCGTTTTCCCAACCTTTTTTTTCGATAAAAATCGCTCAACAAATATTTTTTTATCCAATGCCAACTTTACTGTTAAACCCTTTTCATATACAATCCCCTTTAAAAATTTTTTTTCTGTAACTTCAAAAAATTGGTTTAACTTCATACATTGGATTTCAAATAAAAACATATAAAAAAAAAAAAAAAAGAATTATATTTTTGTTTTTACCCCCCTGTATCTTTACCCCCAAAAAAAATTTCCCCCGTTCCCTTAACCCCATACCTTTTATCTTTCCCCGCAGTGTTGGCCCTTTTAAAAAGGGTTTTACATAGAGACAGACAACCTTTTCCCCCCTTTTGGGGGTTTACGGTCCACTTCTAAAAAAAGCCCGTAACACTGCAATTTTTCCCCCAGGGCGTTAAACTCTTTTTTTTTCACAAACTTGCCGCTATATGTGTAATTTTCCCCCCCCCCCGTCCCCCAGTTTAAATAAAAAAAAAAATTTCCCCCAGCTTCCTTTGCCATTTTTTCCCCCAATACGGCTGCACCCCCCCCCCTTTAGGGGGCACCCGTCCCTAGAATAGAGTCTGTAGCCCAAAACAGAAAACAAACCCAGTTCTCCCAAAAAACCCCAAAACCCTCTTTCCTTTCCCAAAATTTTTTTTTGCCACTTATTCACCTCTCTAAAACTCTCACTGCCTCTGTTTTTGGGCCCCGGGAAAAAGGGAATAAATTTTTTAAAATACCCACCTTGGAATCCTTGCCTTGACCCCTTAATCTTTTTTTTTTTTTTTTCAATTTTTCAACGGGGTTTTTATTGAAAAAAAGCAGTACAAATTGGGGTTTTAATTTGGGGAAAGCACTGCCTTTAAAAAGGGTAAAACAGCGGTTGGTTAAAACCCCAGAAAACCATTAAAAAATTATAGCTCATTGATAAAAATTCACGGGAAAAGGGTTTCAACAGGCGTCAGTGCCCGGATCCCCTTCATTTTATAAAGGCTGGGGGGTTTAGTTGCAGCTTTGAAAAAAAGGGTCCCAATAAAAAAAAAGGGGAATCCCAAAGTTTAAAAAACCGCGCATGTAAGGGACAATATAAGGGGGAAAAGAAAAAAATCAACCCGGCCCCTGCACAGCAAAGAAGGACTTTGAGGGCCCAATAGGGCCAAATGAATCAGAATTTTTTAAGGGCCAAATCAGGGCCCCGGAAAGGAAAATACTTAAAATGCTGGTAAATAAAAAATTTTCAGCACACTACCCACAATCAAAATGGGGGGGGAAAGGGGGAGGGGAACAGGGCGAAAAAAGGGAGGGGGGAAGGGGGGGTGAGTTGGGAGGATGAAATTTTTGGCGGGTTTCCTTAGGTTAAAATTTAATTTTGGCTAGCAGTCAGTGTGCGAAAAGGGGGTTGAAGTTTTGGAACTGAAACCCGGGGTCCCCCAAAGATTTCGGGTCAAAAAACCGTTGCCTGGTCCCCCTCGTGGCCAGAATTTCTTCCATGGGGAAAAAAACAGGGGGAAAATTTCAGTGTACCATCTTCAATCAAAAGGTGGGGGTCGGGGGTGTTTTCCAATCCCTAGGGAAAAAGGGGTTTTACCCGGCCTGCAGGAGGTCCCCTAAAAAGGGGTTTTTTATTTTAGGGGGAAGGGGGCCATTTTTAAAAACAAAAAACAGTGGGCGTGCGGAGGGGCCCTTAGGGAAAGGCATTCCAAGAAAGCCCCTGTTTGGCCCCGGAAACACTGCTTTTCCCAAAGCCCGTCGAGCAGGGAAACCCAAACCATTTGTGGATCTTTGGGTCCCTTTTAAAAAGTACCACGGGCCCCAACAGACCTCAGGGCCGGGGTGGGAACCCCCATTGGGGAAAGTCCCATGGGAACCCTATCCCAAATCGAGCCAAAATTTTGAAGCTGTCTTTTTGAGCCTTGTGCAAAAAAACAGGCTTTGGGGTTTGAGCTAAAACTTTTGTGCCACTGTCCTTAGAAAAGCTTTTCCCCGGTTTCCCTTCCCCCATGCAGAAAGAAAGGAAAGGGAAAGGGTTTCCAAACCTGTAAACCTGTGGGGAAAACTCAGGAAAGGGTCCCAGTTTTTAATATTTTCTGGGGGTGGGGAGGAACCCTTTGAAGACCCCATTTGCTAAAAATTTAGTAAGGGGGTTTTTGGGGCCCCGGGAGAGTGTTTCCAAATAAAGGGAAAGAAAAATTTTTTTCTTTTGGGAAAAGTATTAAAAAAGGGTAGGGGGGGCATGCCCGGGGGCCGTTGTAGTTTAAACCGGGGACAGTGGGAAAATTTGGGGGCCGGAATCATTTGGGTTTGGGGGAAGGCGAAAAGAGGAGCTAATTAGAATTTCCCAAAAAAGGGGGGGACGGGGGGCCCAGACCAGGTGGGAAAGGGGGGTTTTTCCAAAAAATTGGTAAAAAGGGACCTTTTTTTATCAATTGGGGTCTGATGGGTTTTATGGGGAACAAAAACCGGGGGCCAAAAGGTTTTTTTAAACCCGGGGGGAAAGGGAAAAAGGGGATAACGGTTCAAAAGGGGAAAGGAGTCCAGATCCGGGGGGAGCAAAGCAAGCGCAGGGAAGCCCACATCGCAAGAAAGGAAAAAGGTTTCCAAAATTGTTCCTGCCGTCGGGGGCTTATAAAATCTAGCAATTTTGCGTATGCCTTTAGCCAAAAATTACTTTCTACAATCAGGGACCCCCACCCCGCCCGAGTTTTTTCCCTTGAAAGGGGAGTAGATGGGGACGTCTGGGCCGATTTGGAGGCCCAACGAATTGACGTGAAGAGACTTTGTATGGGGGCCCCAAAAAAGGTTTGGGTAAAAGTTTGGGATTTTTTGCAAGAGATAAAAAAATTGCGGGGGGTTTTGGTATTGTCATCTTAAGGGATTTAACTCTCCCAAAACCCAAAAGGGAAAAGTTTCGTTTTGGTCCAGGAGTTTAATTTCCGGGGGATTGTTTGGTGATTTTACAGATTAAAAAATTGAGAGAAAAAAAGGTTCGTGAGCGTTCCCGGGAAAAGGGAAAATTTCCCCAGGTACGCCCCCCCGGGGTTTTTAGAGGGCCACCGAAGGGGTGGTCTCGCTTGAGCTGGGTAAGAACGGGGGGAGGGGGAAAGGCCCACACCCATGGCCTGGGGATTTAGATTTCATTTTAAATTTTTAAATTCGACCACGGCCAAACAACCCCGGGGGGTTTCAGACGTTAGAGAAGGGAAAGGGGCACGGTTTGGGTTTTGGGTTTTATATACTAAAAGATCGTCTGCAAATTTTCAGAGCATTTATATTCTTTCCCAGCAATTTGTAAAACCTGTGAAAGTCCGGGTCATTAGTTTGGGATAAGCAAAAATTTTCCATGACCAGGCATACAGGAGAAGGTGATAAAAGGGGGAAGGCCCCGTCTCCCTACCATTGTTGATCAAAAAAGAATCGGAAAAAAAGGGGGCCTTCATTTTCAAATTTAGCGGAAGGGGTTTGGTTTTTGGGAGCAAGGGGCCCCCGGAAAGAAAAAACGGGGGGTTCCCTTTTCCAGGGTGCGAAGGGAGCAGTTTTAAAAAAAGTCCATGAAATCCTGTCAAAAGCCCTTCTCCCCCCCCCCCCCCCCAATCCCCCCCCCAAGGGGTAGGATCATTAAGGGGAACCTTGCGGGTTTTTGGGTGAGGGATGATATTTTTTGGTTTTTTTGGGGGGTTTTTCTCGAGCCTTTCCCCGCCCGGGACCCAAAAACCCCCCTGAACGGGGGTGCACGGGCTTGGGAGCAAAGTGTTGAGCCTATTTGCTAAAAAAGCCCTTTTCATTTCATTTTTAAAATCTACGTTTTTGTAAGAAAAATTGGGCGGTTTACTGCGTCGGAGGGATCTTTGCCTGGTTTTGGGGATTAGGGCAATGTGGGTAGCGTTGGGAGACGTTTGGGAAAGGGTTTTCCCCGGGGTACGTGGTTTTTAAAAACACGGGAGCAACAAGGGTTTAATTTTGTCTCTGAAAGTTTTGTAAAAAAATTTTTCCGGGAAAAACCCCCCCGGGCTTTGGGCTCTTTTTCCCCCCTCCCGGGAAACCCCCCGAATAAAAAGAGCAAATTTTGAATCCCTGAATAAGGATTCAAACCCCTGAGAAAAACGATAACGCTAGAGGGGGGGGTTTTAGGGGGAGTTTTTGGGAAAAATTGGCCCCCCCGGGGAGAAGGAGCGGGTGTGGAAGGGGTTTTTTTAGTTTGGAATAAGGGGGCCCGAAAAATTTTGCCTATCTCCCCCGTCGTTTTGGGTCATGGAACCAAACCGTGACCCGATTGGGGGGATGTTTCATTGCAGTTATTCGCTGTCGGGAAAAGGGGCCCCTTTCCAACTTCTCCCCATTTTGGGGCACATTTTTCGGGATAAAGGGGGTGCGGCCGGGCCTGGAGGGGAAAGCGTTTTTCCAAAAAGTTTCCCAAAAAAGCGCCTTTTTCCCCCTTTGTCTGGCCGCCCAAAAAATCTCGTTGGGGGGGGTCCGCCCCTGGGCGGGTTTGTGTTTAAGTTTTCCCGCGTGGGGGGACCTGGTTGGGCCGCCTGCATCTTTCCCCCTTCCCTCTTCAACCTCGAGCCTGCCGGGTCCAAAAAAACCTCGTTTTTAACACCTTTGCGGGCCCCCCCCATTGAAACATAAAGGGGAGGGGGGTGGGCTTTGCTATGATCCTGCATAAAAACGGCAAACGTTCGGGTTTTTTCTGCTTCACATACAGGGTCTTGCAGCAGCGACTATTTTAGAAAGCCCACGGGCCAGGCAGGCCTAGAGGCAGAAGGGGGGGTTCGAGCGGGGCCCGTTTTACCAGCGATGATCGAAGAGGGGTTTTTACCCAAACTCCTTGAGGGAAAACCCTGATAGTGCTCCATGCGGCACCAGTATGTTGTCTAATCGGCTATATTTCATTGTGAGGGGGGGCGAAAAAGGGAAAAAAAGTCCCTTTCTGTTCTGGGTGTTGTAATCGCCCCAAAAATTTGCTAAGTTGCCAAAAAAGTGTATGCTTTTTTTTTAAAGGCTTTAATAGAAGAGAAGGGGAGGGGTTTATCTACCAGATGAGTTGTCTAGGGGGAAGGGGGCTAGGGTTGCATTAAAGGTTTCCCCATTTAAAACAATGTGCCCTTTGGGCTAAGGGGGGTCGCTTCCCCCAAAACCCGGGGGGAAAAAAAAAAAAAACCAGCCCGCCCCTGGTTTTGGGGAAAATTTAAAAGTTGATAATGGTGAAGAGATGGCCCCCCCCGTCAAAAAATCAGGTTGATTTACCGCCCCTTTTGGGGTTAAATCCGCTGCCCGCACCCTGGTGCACAAGAGATTTATGGAGGGGCTATCGCAATCCCCTGGGGCCTGGACTTTTCGAAAATTTGCAAAAAAAAAAAATAGTATAAAACTTTTGTTTGTATATTAGGAACATGGCCCTTTCCCTTTAAATGTGTCTCCTGCAGGGGCACACCCCCTTTAAGTGCTTTTTTTGGAAGTGATAGAGCACCTGGGGGCCCTTTGCGGGGTTTTTGGGCCTTGCGCATTGAAGGATACAAAGGAGATGTCTATCATGTCTCTTGGCTCACAGGGCAAGAGAAGAAAGAAAAAAAAAAAGGGGAAAAAAGAGAAAAAAAAAAGGGGGGGGGGGGGGGAAAAAAAAGTAGGGGAAAATACCAAAACAATCTCACACAAACAACCCAGGAAAAACAAAGGGAAAACAAAAGGGCCCGCTTCTGGAAAAACCCGGGGGCGGGCCCAACAGAAAACCCAAAAGTCCCCAAAAACCCAGAGAGGGGGTCTGTATGGGGGCTAAATCCTATTGGGGGGTACAAAAAAATAAAGGTTTAAGCAAGTTTTACGAAAACAAGGGGTTTCCGGCTTTCCCTCGTTTCCCCAAAAATTGGTAAAAGGGAAAAAAAAAAAACGTGCGAAATGGCCCGACCCAAATTTTACGAAAAGGAAAAGTAGGGGTTTAATGTTAGGGAAAATTTTAATATTAGTAGAACAATTAAAAGGAGAAAAACCCAGAGCTGGTAGGAGCAAGGGGGAAGAGGGAAAAAGGGGAGGAGGAAGGGAAGGGGTGGGGAGAGGGGGAAAAGGGGGGGAAAGGAAGGGGAAGGGGGGGAGAAGAGAGAAAAAAAAGGGGGGGGGGGAGGAGGGGGGGGGGGGGGGAGGAAAAAGGGGGGGGGGGGTGAGGAAAAGGGGGGGAGGGGGGGGAAAAGGGGGGGGGGGAAAAGGGGGAGAGGGAGGGGGGGGGCGGGGGAAAGGGGGAAAGGGAAAATTTGGGCATTAAAAAGAGGAATTTGTTCAATGATCAATTAAAGTCAGGCCCATTATGAACCGGAATTTTCCCTGTAAAGATAGATACCCCCTGGGAAAAAATATCAAGGGCCACAAAGCCCTAAAACAGGTTGGCACATCATCAGGAGAGTCCCCATGGAGGGGGTTTGGGGATCATGGAAGAGTCGGTACGGGGTCGTTTGACGGGCCCGTTCTTTCGCGGGGGGGGGAGGCCTTGCAATCCCTCGGCGCCCCGGGAACCCGGGGGTAAATTTAGTTTGATCCCCGTAAGGGGCCAAAGGAGGAAAGGGCAATGGGCCTGAATGTTCAGTTCCTTTTAGCACCAAGGGGGGTTTTCGTCAGGGGGGGCGGATTGGGAAGGGGGAATTCCCCTTTCCCCCGTTTTGAACGAGCGAAGGGGGGAAGGGCCCCACCGGTAAGGGATACGGGTTCCTGTTTGCACAGAGAGGAGGGGCTTGAGAGCGGCTCTTTGGGCCCCAAGGTATGGGTTTGGAAAAAGGCCCGAAGGGAAAAAGTAAAGGGACATCCTTGAAGAAAAGTTTTTGCCTTTTGGCAAGCACTCCGTTTAGAATATCATCCTTTTAGCCCGGGAGAAAGGGGGAAACCCCCACCAAAAAGACGCTCTCGGTTCGCAGGGTCCGCGGGGGGGGGACCCAAGTGTTTTGTGGGGCCGATCCCTTTCAATGGGGGCAGAAACAGGTTTCTTCCCAAAAGGTCTTTTAAAAATTTCAGGGGACAGGGGTGAGGTCATTGGGGGGTAACTGATTCAGGCAAGCCCCCCAACCCCTAATATTATTTTTGCCCTTTTCCTATTTTCCAAAAATCATCAATTTGCTTTTTGAAGCCCAAAAAATCTGGGCGGGGTTTTTGTGCTGGGATTTAGGGAAAAAAGGGCTGAAGGGCTTGCACCCGGGCTTTTGAATTTGAATTTTGGGGGCCCTGTTCCACTGAGGAACTTTTGGGGTTTAAAGGGACGGGGTTCAGACCCAAAAACAAGGAAGGGGTTTCTTGGCCCCACATTCAGTTACGTATGCTTAGCCAGGGGTTTTAAAGGTCGTTTCCCCGGAGGGTTTGTGGGCTGAGTGAATCTGTGCAGATCCGCCAATGTGATCGGTCTGTTGTCATCTGCGGGTACAGAAGAGCCAGGAGGACTTAGGGAGTTATCCCGAGGAGATAGCGCATGGGATAGCGCATGGGATAGCGCTTCATTTTGTTGTTGAGAGGAGACTGGGATCTGTGTGGCGGTGTTTGAAGTACGCAATGGCTGGCTAAGTGAGGCAGAAGAGGACAGCTCCATCATGTCAAGAGGGGTAGCCACCCTGTGCGAGGAGGGTGAGAAGGCGCATGCTGTGGTTAGGCTGCCCGCGGGCGAGTGCAGCGGGTCTCCCCAAGAGGAGCCGGTAGACCACTGTGGGGAAGGCCTGCCAGCTGGGGAGATGGGGGTGTGCCAGAGGGCATGCAGTGCGGCAGGGCCGCAAGTGGTAGAAAGAGTCTGGGGATGATTCTGGGGGCACACAGTCTCAGCAAAGCACAGGGGTGCGTCCTGTGTAGAAGGGAGGTTGGGTGCCAGTGTGCCATGTTGTGTTAGACCTCCATTACAGGGGTCAAATTGCTCCAGAACCCCATCTGGGGTAGGGGGCACAAGCTCTGCACCCTGAGAGGAAGGGGCTATGGGCCCCAGGGCGTTGACTGACAGAGCAGAGGTGGTGGAGGCCTGAGGGGTTGGGGTCAGCAGCTCCGTGGGTGATGGGACCGGAGAGTCCAAAATGGAGACATGCAGGGAGTCCTGTGTCCCCATGCCAGCCCCCGTACCTTGCTGGTGAGCCGCATGTCGGTCCGGCGCAGCCTGCTGTGCAGGGGTGGTTTCCGGTGCTTCCGTCCGGGCTTCATGTAATAGCGCACCATCAGTGCGCTGAGCGGGGATGTCCGGCATGCAGGCTGTGACCGGCGGTCCCGGAGAGGAGCGATGCGGCGCCTTTGGTGCAGAGCTGAGTTGCCCGGGGTCCGGCAAGCAGGAGGGAGTTGGAGCACTATCCTCCTCACTCGCGCGACGGACGGTCCTCGCAGCGGGCCGGCCGTCTGGTGCCCGTGATGAAGCGAGGCTCGGGGTCCGGTGCGGCGATTCCGCGCAGTCCTCTGAGGGCCAAAGGTTAGTTACCGGAGTGGGGGGTGCAGGGGTTGTCTGCTGTGATCCCGCGCACATGTTGTCGTCTCCGCCATCTTGCCTTGCCGCGCGGCTCCTGGTTGCAGAGCGGGCCGATGGAGCTGCCGGGTGAAAGAAAGCCCCGATGTCCTCCTGGGGGGACCGGGGGCGAGCAGAGGACTTTAGGGTCTTTCTTTTTGTTGCCTTTCCCATGCTGGGTAGATAGGGTCAGCCAAAATAGTGGAGAGGGACGAGGAGCTCCTGGAGACACGTCTTCACTCGGCCATAGGTAGGACACGCTCCCTCCTTAATCATTTTTAAGGACACTCCACCTACCTCTAACTTTGTCATTGGTGCCAATGTGTACCATGACTGCTGGATTCTCACCAGCCCCACCCAGCAATCTGTCAGCCCGATCCGCGATATGTCAAACCCGGGCCCCAGGTAAACAACATACTGTTCGACGATCCTGATCTTTGTGGAAGACTGTGCTATCTGTGCCCCTTATAATTGAGTCCCCAACTACTAGCACCTGTCTAGCCTGACCTGCACTCCTATTCCCCATCTTAATGGAGCAGACAGGGGTAGTGTCTTGCTGCAGCAATGCTATTTCTGAGCCGACATCCCCCTCATCCGCCAATCTTGCAAATTTGTTGGGGTGTGCCAGTTCAGGACTAGCCTCCCTAACACTCTTCCCTCTACACTTCTTTCTGTTACCCAGCTAGCTGCCTCATGTTCCTGCACCTCCATGCTACCATCCTCCCCAGGATCTACACCTGTGAGTGATTGCTCAGTGAGCAGCAATTCGCTTCCAAGTTGGCAACGTATCTCAGTGTTGCCACTTGCTCATTTAGATCCAGGATACGGGCTTCTAAATGTGCAGTGTGTACACATCCTGCACAGCAGTATGGACCCTCGAACTGTTGGTCAAGGATGGCATACATTGCACAGGTTGTGCACTGGACAACATTGTCAATCATGGAACTCATGGGGATGTTACAAAAAAAAAAAGAAATACAGATACAAATATGAAAAATCTGTATAATACTGCCCTTTCTAAAAGCCCAAAATCTAAAGTCCCCCAATATTAAGTTCCACACTTAAGCAAAATGACACACTTAAATACCACATTGGTACCACTTTGGCATTCATATGACTTTTTGATTGCTTTTTATTCCATTTTATGTGATATGGGATGAACAAATATCACAATTCTATCAGGTTTTTTTTCTATGATGTTCATCAGGCGGTTAAATAAAGTGACAGATTTATAGGTTAGGTTGTTGCGCACGCAAAAATACCAAATATGTGTACTTAATTTATTTTTGATCTTTTTGGGGTGATTGGTATATTGTAATGGGAAAAGGGTGGTGTGTGTGTGTGTTTACTGTTTTTGTGTTTAACATTTCTTTAAAAAAAAATTTTATTCTCACACCAAGGGCATGTTCACACGACGGGTTTGGCCGCGGCTTTCGCCGTGGTTCCCGCGGCCAAACCTCGTCCTAACCTCGCCTCAAACTCGCGTCTCCCGACGCAGGTTTGCGACGCAGGTGGGGCGTAGTTTGGGGCGCGGCTTGCGGCGAGGGTTTGCCTCCATGCAAATTAGTAGGCAGGGGAAAAACTGCGGCTGCCAAAGCTGCGGCCAAACCCACAGCGTGTGAATATTAACGAGGTTTCCAATAGGAAACCATGTTAATAAACTAGGCGCGATTTGGCCGCGGGTCGGAACCCGCGGCCATAACCACGGCCAAGACCGTTATGTGAACAGGGCCTAATTACACCTAAAGGGGAGTTGTCTTTACAAAGTAACAAATACTTATTATTTAAAAATAAATAAAAAGGACACCTAAGTGGTATCACCACATCCATAATGAACCAGGCTATTAAACAATTATGCTGTTCAACTATTGTGTTTTTTGTACATCCCAATGCACAAACATTTTGAACAAAAAGCAATCAAAAAGTTATATGAAACCCATGCAAATTCCACAACAACTATTCCAGCAAAATCAACTTTCCAAAAGCCAAATAAAGCTCCTTACCAAACAGCAGTTTACAATCATATATGGGTTTTTGTCTTACTTGGAAGAAATAGCGTAACAAATTTTGGGGTGCTTTTTCTCTGACATTCCTTGTAAAAATGAAGACTTTTCAGGTAAACCGTCATATTTTTGGAAACATTTTTTTTTTTATTTTCATAGTGTAATGCATAAAATCAGTGAAAGACTTTTGAGGTCAACATAATCCCTACACCACTATGTATATTCCTTGAGGGGTCTTATTTCTTAAATGACGTTTTTTGTTTTTTTTTTAAGATGTTTTAGCATCTTAAGTTGTCTCCAAAAACTGAAATACTACGTAAACATATAGATGCTTCTTCAATTCTGTGGTTAAGTCAACTAGCACACTAGGGCCACATATGGAATATTTGTAAAAATGGCAGAATCAGGGAAATAAATATTGAGTGGTGTTTCTCTGTTAACACCTCAAGTGTTCTAGTAAAAATGGCTTAAAATTGAAAATTTACAAAAAAAAAGATTTTTTTGCTTACACTGTAACTTGTGAAACACCTAAAGGCTTAAAGGGAATATGTCATCAGAAAATGACTTATTGTTTAACTCACATTTTTTATGTTAAACACATTTTTTAGGAATTCTTGGTTATGTTTTTTTTTAATTTTCCATATCACCTTCAGTATTTTTTTTATAATTCCTAAGTCCTGCAGTTTTCACTTTGGCCACTAAGCCTAATAATCGTCTGACACTTCCTGTTCTGTTTAGAGAGCTTTTCAGCAGTGTGCTCATTATCAGTAAAAGCAGGGTCAAACTGAAAGGAGACACCATTGTGTACAGATAACACAGAATCCACCAGTCACAAGAGGAGAAAGTTACAGTTCCCCCTCTCCCCTCCCTTCACAGTGAAAATTATCCTATACAAGTCTATGGGACAGAATCTGTCTTAAGAAGCCTATGTGCATGAAGCTGCGGTAAAGTATCTCTCTGACTGCTGTTAAAGCAGTGTAAGCAAGAATGTCTTCTCCACAATCATATATACACTCACCGGCCACTTTATTAGGTACACCTGTCCAACTGCTCGTTAACACTTAATTTCTAATCAGCCAATCACATGGCGGCAACTCAGTGCATTTAGGCATGTAGACATGGTCAGGACAATCTCTGCAGTTCAAACCGAGCATCAGTATGGGGAAGAAAGGTGATTTGAGTGCCTTTGAACGTGGCATGGTTGTTGGTGCCAAAAGGGCTGGTCTGAGTATTTCAGAAACTGCTGATCTCCTGGGATTTTCACGCACAACCATCTCTAGGGTTTACAGAGAATGGCCCAAAAAGAAAAAACATCCAGTGAGCGGCAGTCCTGTGGGCGGAAATGCCTTGTTGATGCCAGAGGTCAAAGGAGAATGGGCAGACTGGTTCGAGCTGATAGAAAGACACCTGTGACTCATTTTGCCACCCGTTACAACCAAGTAGGCAGAAGAGCATCTCTGAACGCACAGTACGGCGAACTTTGAGGCAGATGGGCTACAGCAGCAGAAGACCACACCGGGTGCCACTCCTTTCAGCTAAGAACAGGAAACTGAGGCTCCAATTTGCCCAAGCTCATCGAAATTGGACAGTAGAAGATTGGAAAAACGTTGCCTGGTCTGATGAGTCTCGATTTCTGCTGCGACATTCGGATGGTAGGGTCAGAATTTGGCATCAACAACATGAAAGCATGGATCCATCCTGCCTTGTATCAACGGTTTCAGGCTGGTGGTGGTGGTGTCATGGTGTGGGGAATATTTTTTCTTGGCACTCTTTGGGCTCCTTGGTACCAAATTGAGCATCGTTGCAACGCCACAGCTACCTGAGTATTGTTGCTGACCATGTCCATCCCTTTATGACCACAATGTACCCAACATCTGATGGCTACTTTCAGCAGGATAATGCGCCATGTCATAAAGCTGGAATCATCTCAGACTGGTTTCTTGAACATGACAATGAGTTCACTGTACTCAAATGGCCTCCACAGTCACCAGATCTCAATCCAATAGAGCATCTTTGGGATGTGGTGGAACAAGAGATTCGCATCATGGATGTGCAGCCGACAAATCTGCGGCAACTGTGTGATGCCACCATGTCAATATGGACCAAAATCTCAGAGGAATGCTTCCAGCACCTTGTTGAATCTATGCCACGAAGAATTGCGGTGGTTCTGAAGGCAAAAGGGGGTCCAACCCGTTACTAGCATGGTGTACCTAATAAAGTGGCCAGTGAGTGTAGATGGCCGAATAGAGAAATCTACAATCAGGAGATAAAAACGACTGAGAGGAAAAGAATATGGAGCCGGGTCTTGATTTAATAAGTAAAAAAAAATTGCCGACAGATTCCCTATAACAGACCATCACCCTTTTAAAAAAACTGCACAGCCTAAAGTCATGTCAGAACTGCACTGGTCTCTAAAAAAGTTTGTGTTCCTAATTTCCTTGGTTATTTTAAACATTGCTATTAAACTTATAAGGCTCCAAACATGCTAAAAAAATGGAAGGATGTTTAAAAATTGTGCCAAAATAAAGTAGATACAGTATATTGTAAATGTTAGTTACTAACTATTTTGTGTGATATGACTGTCTGTTCAGACAAAGGCAAAGTTATTTAAATTCTTTCTTGCAAATTTTTTTACAATATCCATTCGCCAATACCAAGTTTGGTCAACACTCCATAACACAGTTAATATGGTAGACCATCTAAATGGATTTATATTGACGCCTCTAAACATGCCCCACCTAACCTAACCATGCCCCACCCACTCCAATGGACCAGTGCCAACACAACAGTGGCGCTACTGGGGTATATGTATTTATATAAAGTAATATATTGTATTATATAGAAATCCACACAAATAACTGTAAGACAATGTTCTATGTATAATACACCTATAGAATTTTCATACAGTTATCACATAATACTGCTATACAAGAAGCAAATATCACTGTACTATTACTGACCAAACCAAAGCTAATATCAAATATACCAGTATACAAAGATTAATACCGCCACACCATAACCACATATCACTACCACATAGTGACTGAATAATACCACCACTTCATGACCTCACATCACCACCACATAGTGACTGAATAATACCAGCATATATCACCACCACATAGTGACTGAATAATATCTCCACACCATGACCACATAGTGATTGAATAATGCTGCCATACTGATCCTGAATATAAACCATTATACTACTACCAATATTCCTCCCATACAGTGACCATATGGGGGAAGATAACAGTTGTACACAGGCTCTGCAGACATATAAGTGATACAGTGAATTTCCATTTAGTGACTCAGAGGTAACATATTCTCTGAAGGAAATTGTTCTCTTTCCTTTCACCATCCGCTCCAGATTGCCATGATGACTTCTCCCGATCACAACTCGTCCCTGCAGAATTAACCACATAAACATCTTAGACTCCTCACTTTTCCAGCACCTCACTATCTATTCTCACCTCTGTACAAACTCTCCATGGGGTGATAAATGCAGTGAGGGGGGAGGGAGGCTACGGGGTGATGTCAGGAAGTGTTTATTTAAATAAATTAATAAATAGTTTTTCTTTTGTTTCTGTGTTTTTGTTTTTTAAATTTTTTTTTCCAGTGTTGGTAATGAAGGCATCTGACAGACACTTTGCCATTACTATTGCTTGGGCTTGGTGTCAGCCAGCGGTGTCAACACAAGTCTGACACTAACCCCTTGTTACTATTTGTTCAGTACCCAATGCACAAGGTTATCGTCACAAGGGGGACCATCTAATATTATGGGCCGCTTCTGGGGTGACTGTAAGCTGTTTTTTTTAGGGTGGGAAAGGACCAATATTCAAAGATCTTCCCAACTGAATAATGTCAGCATGCAGCTGCTGGCCTTTCCGTTGGCTGGTTAAAAATGGGAGGAACCCACAGCGTTTTAGTTTTTATCCTTTATTAAAAATCTAAAAAAGAACAAATTTTTTTATAAAGAAATGACATGGGGTCCTCCCCATTTTTAATAACCAGCCAAAGTAAAACCAACAGCTGCAGCCTGTTACTATCAGGATGGGAAGGTCCATGGATACAGGTCCTTCCCCACCCAAAAATACCATCCCACAGCCATCCCAGAAGCAGACCATCACAATAGATAGTCTACCTTCTGATGGTAACCCAGCTCTTCCCAGTACCCCTGGTGCATTGGGTGCTGGAGTAATAGTGACAGAGGGTTAGTGTCAGCCTTACAGTGACAAAAAAACACAGCTAGCTGTCACAAAGCCCCAGCAATATGAATGGAGAGGTGTCTGTCAGACGCCTCTATAACTAACACAGGAAGAAAATGAAAAAAAGAACACAGAAACAAAATAAGCATTTTTTTTTTTAAATAAACACTCCCGAGCACCATCTCTCGTTAACTATCTTATTAAAGAAATAGATGCAACACTGGTCCAATGTAGTCCAGGAAATCCGTGCCTGCTGGGTGCCATTCTGCATTCCTGGGTGCCTGCAATGGGTGATGAGTGCTTCTCTACTTCCCTGGAGGTTGGGTAGGGAGGAAGGGGGGTTAGGTGCAGGGACAAGAAGGCAGGGAGTGATGGAGGTCACTTACCTCCCTCTCCTGCTGCAGCCAACATAGATAGACTGTATAGTCTCTATAGTCCTGGATCCCCGGGACATCCCGAAAAATCAAGAGTCGATCGGACATTGCTCCCAAATCCGGACTGTTCCATCTAAATCGGGATGGTTGGGAAGTATGATTAAATCACATCTATATTGTTGCATCTCTTTTTCGACTGCACAGTTTCTGCTGCCTTCTCACTGCTTATTTTACATTATTATAAATAACCTTGGCCATTTTCCCATCCATGACTGTGTATATCAGGTTACATAGCTCATGTGACACCTCATTCATTTATTGACACATTCTCATAGGGATACAACTTGAAAAAGGTTCAGTTAGGACCAAAATCTTGATGACTTATTTGTGATTTACCATCATAGGATAACAGAATATACAACACTATTCTATACAGCATAAAAGGTATGTTGGCTGGGTGAATGAGACGCTATTAATGTGTTCAATACGTATGAAAAATGACACTGTCTGTACAGCACTATGGAATCTAATGGCACTATATAAATAAATAAAATATATAGGACCTTCACTGGCACATACATCAAGTGTAATGTATACAGAGACTTAGATTGTATTGCTGTAATTTTCCAAAACAAATATTAATTATGCATTAATGATTCATTAGTTTACGTACATATTTTACTTCAAACAATAGTTGTCAACATATCACGCATTATTTACACTCATGAATTAATGTTCATACTCTTCATCAATTAAGTTAAATTGTAGCCATGAAGATAATACTTTTAATGCGCAATAGGATCTTACTTTATTGTGAAGAAAAAGTCATGTACAAGTGTAATGGAAGGACAATCAATTACAGAGCATCCTGTATGTCTGCGGTGATTCAAATAATGTACTTTTCTGTCCTTCGTACAGACCACAATGAAGGGCAGATAAAGCAAAATGCAGATAGCAGAAAGCAGCAAAGATTAAGACAAATGGGAAATTGTGAAATCATCATGTTGTTCCTCTAATAGCTTGAGTTTCAGAAGAGAATATCAATAATGGCAGTACTGGAAAAACACATAAACATATTAAACATTAAAATCCAAGTTATGTACACCGTAAATTACGTTGTCCCTTTTGGAATTTATTTTTTTTTCAGAGCAGCCATTTTGGTATTAATTACCAATACCAAATAAGTGACCTGCAACATGGAAATGAAAAGCATTCATAAATATTTTTAAACGTTTAACACTGGCTACAAAAGCAGATCAGAGTGATGCATCATGCTACAGTGGAGCAGTACACCACCAAGAACCATGAGGCTGCTAGATGTATGTCTAAAACATCTTACTGCATATGAGGCTCTGAAGTAGATAGATGGTTCCTGCACCTCTGCTAATAAAGTTGCATTGGCAGAAAATGCTTCAATTTTCACAGCAGTATCAGAACTGGACTGCAGCTAATTGTCAAAGGGTTGTCGTGTCAGGGGAGAATCATCAGAGAATACACACCCTACAACTATTGCTGAAAGACCAAGCTATCGGTGGCTGAGATCTGGTCTGGTCTGTTGTCATGGTATTCTCAATAATCCATTTGGAAGACACTCTCAACCAATTTCGGTATAAATCCATCCTTAAAGATCAGCAACGATATAGATTATGTGATCTGTATCAAGATCAATGTAATCCTTGATATTATAAATAACAGTATGATCACTAGACTTACATTGTGTTTTTTTTTTGTTACATGTGTATGCAACAAAAAAATACACAGTGTATGTCTAGTGATCATCTGCAGGTACTGCAATGTATAGCCCCACATTTATAATCACTAACCGAAGAAAGGCAAGATTGTCCTCTTCCTATTATTCTGAAACAAACTTGGAGACAATCTGGATCCAAATAGTTTTCCCCTTTTGGAGACAAAACGGCAGTCTTTTCTAAGTATGTTAGCCAATATAGAATCCTGATGGAGAATAGGAAGATTCTTATGCACAATAATAAATTGTATCTAGAACATTTGTCTCAGAGCAAGCTTTGTTGACGCATAAGAATTCTTCCACAGGTACAGCAAGTATTAAATGTCTAGGATGACTGCTGCTCACATGTAGTACTGCGTTACCAGAACTCCTTTTATGATAAAAGGAGGTATGGACTCAATATGCAACATAATTGGGTGTAATATCCAGAAAAGAAATTAAATCCTTACTGCTGTGATCAGTAAGTTTAAGATTATGTTCTTTTTTAATTAATATAACCAAAACATTTCTTTTAGTATTGGGCCATGAAAATGGTGGAATGGGGGGAAAACGCAGTTCCAGCATTGTTTTTTGGGTTTCAATTTGACAGAGTTCGCCGTGCAGTGTAAATGACTGGATAACTTTACTATGGGGGTCGATACAATTGCAATGATATAAATTTTATATAGTTTTTTATGTTTTATATTTTATTACTTTTACACAATAGAAATGTCTATAAAAAATTGAGTTTTATGTTGTTCTATTCTGACAGTCATAACTTTTTATTTTTCTGCACACGTAGCTGATTATGGGCTTGTTTTTTGCGGGATGAGTTGATGTTTTTATATGACACTTTGATCACTTTTTATTAAGGTTTCTGTGAGGCGTTTTGAACAAAATACAGCAATACTAGTAGTGTTTTTTCTTTTTTACAGTGGCCACCGTGCGGTCTAAATGACATGCTAGCTTTACTCAGCGATACCCAATTTGTATATTTTTTATGTTTTATTGCTTTTAAACAATAAAACACTTTTATTCAAAAAGGAAAACATGTTTTTGAATCACCATAGTCCGAGAGCCATAACTTTTTTATTTTTCTGTGTACGGAGCTGTATAGCAGTTATTTTTTGCAGGATGATTCAATGTTTTTATTGGTATCAATTATGGGGGGACAAGACCTTTTATTCGCTTTTAAATCTGTTTTTTGGAAGGCAGGGTGAAGAAAATACTGCAATCTTAGTAGTGTTTTTTATATATTTTGAACAGCGCTCACTGTGCAGTATCCATGACAAGTTAGTTTTACTGCCTGAGTCCAGACAATTATGGCAATACCCAGTTTAAAAATAAAAGTGCTTTCACATAGAAAAACTATATAAAGTGTTTTTATTGTGTAAAACAATATTTATGCATCGCTGTCTTCTGATAGCCATAACTTTTTTTATTTTTCCATATACAGAGCTGTGTAACGTTTTTTTGGTTTTTTTTGCGGAATGAACTAACGTTTTAATTGGCACCACTTTGGTGTTTATATGAGTTTTTGATCGCTTGCTATTCCATTTTATGTGCTGTGGGATGAACAAATATCGCAATTCTATGGATGGGGATTTGTAACAGCGAACTTCAAGTCGCTGTGATAAGGCAGACCAGTATAGAGCAGAACTGCTTGCTGTTATAAGGCAGACCAGTATAGAGCAGAACTGCTCTATATTGGTCTACACGGCGACTGTCAATCACCATGCCCACAATGCATTGCGGGCATGGTGACGTCACCAGACAGCCCGGATGCTTCAATGTCGGGTGAGTGGACCAATAACAGTACTGCGCTGACAATGGCGTGCGGGGCTTTTACACATGTAGCGAACGGTGCTGCGCCTGATATCGGGCTGAAAAGATGCCCGCTATCTGGTGCAGCCCCCCTTTTGCCATTTTACAAATAAAAAAATAAAAAAGTTACACATAATTGGTATCACCGCATCTGTAAAAAATCCAAATCTATTAAAATATAAAATCAATTATCTAGTACGCTGTTCACCATAGAAGAAACAAAATTCCAAGCAGCAAAATTTGTGTTTTTTTGGTAATTTAATATCCCAAAAAATTTGAATTAAATGTGATCAAAAAGTTGCATGTATCTCAAAAAAACACTACACTACAGCCCACAGCAACAGAAGTGTGAGGGTTTACTTTTTTATGAACATATATAACTATGTAATACAGTGCTGTACAAAGCACCATGTTGGGACATAAAGCAGTAATGATGTGTATTTTGGAGGTAAAACAAGCATTGCTTAAGTCACATTTTTGCAGCAAAAGGTCGTTGCAGTTTTCTTTTGTTACATGGTTGCACAAAACAATGCAGTCGTGAACTATCGTCTATTAAGAACAAAGCTATTACCATGCTCCTAACGTGGCGTATCCATAAGTCGCACACCGGGCTCTTTTGCCCAGATGGCCCTCTGACCTCTATATGGGGTAACCCTATACTAGACCCACTGGGAGCCTGCCCCCATGGAGATGTTATACAGTGTATTGAATTTTATGGAGTCTTGGCAACGTCTGCCATGAAGCCTTGGGACAAGGTGGCAAAAATCTTAGGGCCCTCTAAGAGTGGGTGGTTGCAGCAGGTGCAGAACAGACACTTTTATGATTTGAACAAGACGAAGCTACGTCTGCATAGAGACCTATCCCCATTTGAGCTTATGTGTGTAGCTAAACTCACAGAAAAAAGAGATAATAATAGGAATATAGAAAACCGTCTCACAGATCAAAAGAAAAATTCCTAAAACAATAATCTTTAATAGATATGCATTAAAATGATTATCCTTTATATATAAAAAATGGCCTCACACATATAGCCACTATACAAATATGCAACTGTATATGTATAAAGTACCCGGTGTATATCAGTACCTAAATACAAAAGCAAGTGGACAATGTCTAGCTAATCACAGCAAAAAAGACATTGTACCAAATACCTATTAGCAGGGAGAAGTGCCCCTATCAGAGGGAGGAAAATGTGGTCAAAAATGTGGTCAAAAACTCACGGTTCTGAAGACCTTGTCACAGTAGACTCCGTTGCCCCATTGGACCAGTATATACCATATAATAGAAAAAGCACTATCGCTATCACTATACTAGTCCTATCCAGATAGAGCACTCGCCTCGAAAAGGGCGACCCCACCTCTCGGCGACTCACCCTAACTAACTAAATTATACAGTAACATACATAAAGAACACAGACATAAGTCCCGACGCGTTTCCCCAAGATATGGTTCATCAGGGGATAATAATTATACATCTGTGATGAGAGATGATGATGGTCTAAGTGATGGCATGATGAGGCCATAAGTAAGTGCCAGACAGTATATTACTTATATACCCACCCCTATTAACCAAATAAACTACTCAGCCAATCCAATGCCACTTTACTCACCAATGATACAGGAGCAAAGTCCTTGCACATGCTCAATAGCAAAACAAAGACGCCAAACACCACATGTTCCGCGCGCCTCCCGTTCCGCCAAACCGGAAGTGACAAACCGGCAAATGTGTGTAGCTAAGTCTAAACCCTCTCATCTGATCTTGCGAATATATAATTTGATTGTTCAGTCGTTGACGACTACTCCGCCCTCCTATCAGACTGGCTGGAGCCTTGAGTTTCAGAGGTCCATCTCGCAGGAGGAGTGGGCCCAGGCTTATGTTTTAGCCTATAAATCGGTAGCCCCATGCCGCTTGCAGGAGTTGAATTTTAAAATTATATCCAGTTGGTATAGGGTGCCTGCCTTACTGCATGAACTGTATCCTTCTGTCTCTGATCGATGCTGGCAATGTGGTCAGGCAGAGGGATCCATGCTTCACATCTGGTGGCGATGCCCTAGCATATACGCATATTGGGGCAAAGTGATTGCCATAATTAAAGCCGCTACGGGTCTGCAGCTACAAAATGACCCCACTGTCCTCCTGCTTTCCATGATCCCCGTCGCCACCTCCGATCTGAAAGGCAGCTTAATTGTTTTCATGCTGATGGCGGCTAGGGCCCTGATTCCCCGCCTTTGGAGATCTGTCACACCCCCATCTCTCACAGATTGGTTTAGAGAGATCTTTCTTCACCAACGTATGGAAGAATTGAGATCTGATACCAATCATATGAGAGACAGATGGACCGCAGTGTGGAGGGATTGGGACATCTTTGTTGGCTGTGCTGATTTCACCACATATACCTGATGGGTCTGCTTGCCTTGATCCACCCTGGCACTGGCTTGACCTTCTTCTCTAGACATAGGTCCTTATCTGATAGCGGGCTTATCCTCTATATTTTCGCATGATCATAAAGGGGTACCTTGGGTTTTGTTTATGGACTCATTGACGGCATTGTTTGCTATTCTGTGTTTTGTTAGAAAGTTTATTTTGGTTTTATTTGGAAGAAATTCCTTTTATCTCTCTTCCTCTCCTGCTTTTTTAATTCTTGTAAGTATTAGGATTGGACTATCATATACATATCTTTACTCATCTCATTTATGTATGCGTAAGATCTGCTCCTACATATGTGTTTAAATGTTAATTTGCTGATTTTCTGACAGATGCATATCTTTGTCCTGATGTTTCTTCTTTATGTTTTCCAATAAAGCCCTTTTTTGAATAAGAAGAACAAAGCTATTAATTGCATGTTCTTGGTCTTTTCTTCACCTTAGGAAAAAAAAATTGGGAGGGAGACATAATAAATATGTTTAAATATATTAAGGGTCAATATAGAGCTCTCGCTACAGATTTATTTTTACCCAGGACTGTATCTAGAACAAGGGGGCATCCTCTACGTCTTGAGGAAAGAAGGTTCCTACATAAACATAAAAAGGGATTTTTATTGTAAGAGCAGTGAGACTGTGGAACTCTCTACCAGAGGAAATTGTCATGGTTAATTCAATAACAGAGTTCAAAAAGGGTTTGGATGCATTTCTGGAGCGTAATAATATAACAAGTTATAGTGTCTAGGATTCTGGAGAAGGGTCGTTGATCCAGGGATTTTTCCGATTGCCAAATTGAAGTTGGGAAGGAATTTTTTCCCTAAAATGAGGACAATTGGCTTCTACTTCATGGGGGTTTTTGTCTTCCTCTGGATCAACACTTTAGCAAAATAAGCTAAACTGGATGGACGTATGTCTTTTTTCGGCTTTACAAACTATGTAACTATGTAACTATACTGTAGTTTTTATTGCTTCTTTTTTGGGGGTATATAAAACTTTTTGACTTTTTATTCCAGTTGGAGACAGAATGACAAAAAATGTAACTGATCTTTTTACTTTTTTAAACAATATGATTAGTTTATAGTTCAGGTTGCTACTGACGAAACTATACTAAATATGGGTATGTTTTGTATTAATTTTATTTATTTGTTTACTAATGAAGTAAAGTGTAAGGAGAACATTTTTTCATGTATCTTACTTAATGTTATAGAACACTGTTATAATATAAGTGAATGCTTGATTGGTAATATAATGTACAACAATTAGAGATTGGCGAATCGATTCTAACGAAGTGGAATTCGTTTAGAATTTCAGGGAAACTTTGATTCTGAACGAAGTTGAAGTTTGGGGTGATTTGCGGGAACGAAGCGTGTTTTTAATTAAATAAAATGGCTGCAAGCACATGGCGTTTACATGGGGCAAAAAACTTTTGGGAGGAAAAAAGGAGTACCTCTAAATGACATGTGCAGAGATGAAGCCAATCAGAGACCGGCGGGATTCTGTGACGTCACCGCACTATATAAGTTCGGACGCGACACTGGCAGTTCACACTCCTCTCTCTTTGCCGTGTTGTAGCTGCAGTAGCTGAAATCTCACACAAAAGAAAGACCTTTTATACAGCGATTTTTTGGGGGGTGTCACAGCTTTTCTCAGAGACCCGCTTCTCTTACGTTCAAATTTTTAGATTTTGTGGGTATTGGGAACTGAAGTCCAAAATGTGCGGTCCCAATTCAGCTGCATATACATTTTAATGCATATCTGCCTCATTTCTGGAGCACATTGAATAACCAAGGGTTATCTAACCCTGTTTTTGCTGTTGTATTCAGTTAAAGAAACAGCGTTTTTACAATCCACATACCTGTTAATTTTTGGCAGTTCATTTCTTTTGCGCAATTTATATCCAAGGGTTAATTAAGCGTGTTTCTGCTGTTGTAGACAGTAAAAGAAACTGTGTTTTTAAACCAAGAGAAAAAATTTTTCCTGTAGCATAATTCATACCCGGGAAGGTTAATTAGCTTTTTTTCTGCTTTTGTAGTCAGTAAAATACACATCGTTTTAACACACCAAATAGCTGTTAATTTTTTGGCAGCTCATTTCTTTTGCGCAATTTATACCCAAAGGGGTTAAAGTGTGTTTCTGCTGTTGTAGTCAGTAAAAGAAACATTGTTTTTCAACACCAAAGAAGAAATTTTTCCTGTAGCAAAATTCATATCCGAAGTTTAATTAAGATTGTTTCTGCTGTTGTAGTCAGTAAAATACACGTTGTTTTAACACGCCACATAGCTGTTAAATTTTGGCAGCTCATTTCTTTTGCTCAATTTAGATCCAAGGGTTAATTAAGTGTGTTTCTGCTGTTGTAGTCAGTAAAAGAAACTGTGTTTTTCAATGCCAAAGAAGAAATTTTTCCTGTAGCATAATTTATATCCGAAGGTTAATTAAGCCAGTTTGTGCTTTTATATTCAGTAAAATACACCGTGTTCTTAAACAGCACATACAAGTAAATTTTTCCTGGCCATTTGTGGAGCACAAGGTATATCCAAGGGTTACCCAAGGTTGTTCGTGGGTTCATTTGGAGTCAAATACGGGGTGTGTATTTATCATATACAGATATCTTCACTAAACAGAGTCTGTAAATTTTTGAACAAACAGTATGTCAGACAGAGAGGTGGCAGGCTCTTCACATGCGAGTGGCAGCGGCACAAACATTCCTGGAGCAGGCCCAGGTCACAGCACAGTAAGGGGACATCGCAGCAGGGGGGACTCGGTGAGGCCAGAACTGCCGGTGTTATGTAGCGGCCGTGTGTTGATCAGCAACCCAAGGGTTCTTGATTGGTTGAGTAGGTCATCAACTTCATCCTAGATGACATCTGACAACCCTAGCCAACAGTCGGTGGGTTTGTCAGATACAACTCTTAGTTGGCATGGCCCGGGAACAGGTCAACGGCCCTCACCTGTCCTCAACCCACCTCAGTGCCGTTCGGGTCCCTCAGCCAGAAAACTAGTATGTGGTCTGGGCTCAGCGCCACTATACAGCGATGACGAACAATTTGAGGACAGTCAGCAGCTACCTGGCAACGAAGAGGTGGGACAGACATCCCCTGCTTCTTGCAGTATTGATGTGGAGAGTGGCATGGGAGGTTTTTTGGCTAGCGGTCAGCCTCTGCATACCAAGACCGTTGCGGAGGACAGCAGTGACTGTCATGAACACTAATGAAGCATAAACGTGGTGGTTTGAATCCATTTTCTGCGTTACACCAGTTTGTTCAAATGCAGTGTATGGAACTTGAACTGAAGGAGACGATAACTACTGGGAATGTTTTAGGTGCTTATTTTGCATTCTGTGCCATTGTTGATTGAATTCAGTACAAAACTGGAATGGGACAGAACAAAAAATAAGTAAAAGCAAATACTGCAAAACTGGCTATGGATGAACCTCTTCAGTATGAAGAATGTGAATCGTATGTCCAACTTACAGAAAGTAAAAACACAAGTTTCCCTTTTGGGGGCCCCCCTGTTACCGGTGGAACAAATTACATCCACACAGATTTCAAGTGGTTTAAGAAAGCAAGTTGATAAACGTTCATTTGTTCATGAACAGATAACACAGGTGATAAAGGAAAAGTTTGCTGAACTATTATCCAGGTGTCCAGATTTTGAAAGCTGTGGAAATCCTTTAGCTGCATTTGTAATATAAAAGGCTCCTCACACAACCACCTCCTAGACTATAAAATTGTAGCGGGTCATCCCGCTCCTCGGCCCGTGGGCCGCGGGCGCAACGGTGGCCACCCCCCTCCCCCCCCCGGGTGCCTGCTGGGGTCGGGTGGCGCCGCTGGCCGCGGGACGAGCTGTGGGTCCGCTCGTTCTGGAGACTCACCTGACCTCGTTCCTGTAAAGTCCGCGCCCTCTGCCGGCCGAGGCGCGCGCGGCCGCTCTCTAGGGCGCGCGCTCGTTCTTGTAAATTGAAAGGGCCAGCGCCCCGGTAATTGGCTAATTGCCGGGCGCTTCCCCTATTTATGGTTTCGCTCCACAATCATTCCTTGCTGGATCTATGTTGCCTCGTGCCCTAGAAAAAGTGTTCTTTAAGTGTGTTCTTGCCTTACCGTGTACGAGACCTCTTGCTACGTTTCTCGACTCCGAACCTCTGCCGCCTGCCCTGACCTTCCTGCCTGTCCGCGACCATGAACCATTGCCGCCTGCCCTGACCTTACCGCCTGTCCCCGATTCCGAGTTTGCCCTACGATTTAGTACCATGCTGCACCTCGGCTGCCACCGCAAGCAATTCACGTCAGGGGTAGCGACCTGGTAGACTCCCGCCACAGCAAGTCCATCCCACTTTGCGGCAGGCTGTGGTGAAAACCGGGACCTACTTAGACCCCGCTCCCTGGCGTGGCTACTGCCATCGCTTGTGGTGGTCCAGTGGATCCACTACTGCTGTCCGTGACAACATGAAGCAGTGGAATGAAATTATTCATCCCGTAGTCCTGACAAATAACGCATATCCGCATGAAAGGGCCTGAGAAAACGGCAGGTGTCACGCATGAGCTTCCACTGGCCGACATTAAAATTACACAGGGGTGTACTCCTGTCCGCTTGGATCATCAATAAACCATTAATAGCCTTTCTCTGTTCATAGAGTCGTTCCAGCATATGGAGGCTGGAATTCCACCGTTTGGAAATGTCACATATCAGCCTATGTTGGGGGAGGCCGGTCTGCCACTGCGCATTAAGGAGGGTGTGCTTGGTGGTGTAAAAATGGCTGAAGTGCATGCAAAGTTTCCTGGCCCTTTTTAGAATGTCTTGCAGATGAGTGTAAGACTTGAACAACCTGATTGAGCATTTCCTCCCATGTGTGACTTCGTTCGCCCAGAGGAATCATCCTGTCTACTTGGATCATCAAAAATCGTTAATGGCCTTTCTCTGTTCATAAATTTCCCCCTTTTAATATATTTATTCCTGTTCATCAATTTCCCCCTGTTCATAAATTTCCCCATTTTAATATATTTATTCCTGTTCATCAATTTCCCCTTTTTCATAAATTTCCCCCTGTTAATATATTTATTCCTGTTCATCAATTTCCCCTGTTCAATAATTTCCCCTGTTCATATATTTAATCTTGTTCATCAAATTTCCCCTGTTAAATAATTTCCCCGTTAATATATTTATTCCTGTCTTTTCAATTTCCCCCCTTTAATAATTTTCCCCCTTAATATTTTTTATTTTTCCTTTCATAATTTTTCCCCCTTTCACAATTTTCCTGTCTGCCCGTGTACCCGCCCTTTTCTGCACGTTACCTGACCTCGTCTCCGCCGCCTCCCCTGACCTGTTGGCTTTATTTGACTACGATTTCGTCTTACTTTGGGTCCCTTTGCCGCCTCGGTGCCACCGCAACTACTCGCGCCAGGGTAGCGACCTGGTGGGACTCACCCCAAAACCACCCCCTTCGGGGGCTCGGGTGAAAACCGGGACCTACTTAACCCCCCTCCCTGCGGGGCCGCTCCCACCGTAGGGTTGGCCCCAGAGGAGCAATTACCCGTGTCGTTACAAGGGCTGAAGTGAATGGGCAAGTTTCCTACCATTCTTTGAATGTGCAGACCCACCACTTGAAAAGGGGGACTCAAAAAAACCATTTTGGACGGGAGCATGGTCACTTTTGCACTAGGATACTAAGCATACGCTGTCTCTTGTCAACGTCCGGTGAAGATGCGGGCACCATGATCCCGAGACAGGTTAATCTGGACCGGAAAGATTTTTTAATAACGGGGATTTGTTTTTGCAAGGGGTGAACTGACGGGCCTAAAAGGGGGAGGCTGCCACGGGTGCTACACGGGTTGGGGACAGGATGGACCACCACATCTGAAACACGTATGGTACACTGCATGATGTTGATGCGGGGCCGAGTGCCAACGTTGGGCCCCCTGGTAAAGCTTTAATTTCGCTCACAGTTTTGACATATAGTTTTTTCGCCTCCTCTGGTTTCGTCAAAAAACGGCACACCCCAAATAGGTTTTTTTTACACAAAGCTCCGCACTGACTGACTGTTACCGCTGCTGACCAGGGACCCCTTTGTGCCCTACTTTCGGACCTGCAAAGTGGGGGGTCAAAATTTGGCCGTTTGGGCTCCCAACCTCGCGCTGCTGACCCCCTGCTGACCCCCGGGCCACACAATCGACTTAGTTTACCCCCTTTTCCCCAATCAAAAGGATTTTTCTCAAAAATAAAATTTTTTTCCCCTTTAAAGGTGGGCCCCTTCTCCATTTTAAAAAAAACCCGATTTCCCAAAATTTTTCCAACATTAAATTCTTTTCCGTCCCCGGGGTTTCCTTTTCTTCCCCGCTCCTAAAACTTGTGTAAGAAAAGGGAAACTTCAGGGGCCGGACAATGATAGTCGAGGTAGGCCCCCCGTAGGGTTCCACTTCATCCCAGGGAGAAAAGGGGGGCCCCGGGATGGATGGGCTGAATTTTCCATTTGGGGGGGACGTAAGCCTTGTTTAACTAGGGGCCCTTAACCTTTTCCCAGCTTTTCTTGCTTCACCCGGGTCCCAAGGCGATCGCACCCTCAATTTGTGTTTGCCTTTCAAAAGCCCTCCTCATCAAAGGGGTTCGCGTACAAAGCCTGACCCTCACAACATAACCCCCCATTGCAACTCTCCTCTCTAAATTTTTCTCGTTCTGCAAGAAGCAGCGGATATCTTTCCCCCCCTCTTTTTCGCCCACTGTCCTCAAAATTTTTTCCTCACTGTTTTGGGGTAGAGCCACAGCACATAGTAGTTCTCTGGCTGGGAAGTGACCAGAACAAAGCTTGGGTTTAGGACGGGGAAGGCCCCTCACCTCCCCAGGCCAGCCAAAAAGGGGTTTTTGTGTGGCAAACCCACTGATTCGGCTGGGTTTAATGTCATCTGGGAGAATGTGAGACCTGTGTGTGGGCAACACATGGGCCCGGGAGATGAACGGTGCTGTGGCCCCACAGGGTGACCCTGCGTGAGTCCCCGTACATGCTGCGATCTGTGGCGGGTCCGGAACCTACTTTGGTTCTTCGTAGGTCTTAGCCCTCAGCTCGTTCTTTCCAGCTGGGGCGACATTACCTTTTCAGGGGCGTTCCACTTAGTTTTTTGGGCATTTTGGCCCCAAAGGCCCCGGGAATTGAAGGGGGAAACGATTTAATAGCGGGGCAGTCATGGCGGTCATATGCAGCCTGAAATAGGTTTTTTTTAACACAATTCGTCCCGAAGTAATTCGGACCGAAACAAATTTTGTCGGAAAATTCGTCGAAGTCGGCGAACCGATTTTTGAGAAATTCGCCCATCTCTAACTACAATATTACTGTACTGCAGTGAGTTATGTCTGTCAGCCACACACTGACAAGCAAGCATCTGATTAGGTCCTCTCTCTGGTAGGTCCTAATAGGTGTGCTAAGCTGGGAGCTTTCATCTGGTCCTTGACTTTCATAAGTCATAGTGATACTGACAGATGACAGAGGAAACCTTTCCCTTTAGTCTGTCTATTGAAAATGCTTTATGACTGATAATTAACATTTATATTTTAATACATTACTCTGGCCTATTAAGGTTTAATCGAGGGCTTTAAAATGAATGTCGTAACTTGTAAGTTTCAGTCTGAGCTTTGCCCGGATAGCAGTCATTCTTACAAAATTGCTGTTTGTTCTGTCTTCTAGGGGAAGTCCTTCTTGGAACCACTTTCTATGAGCAAGAAAAGAGAGCTGCATCCCACTCTGGTATACCTGACTTTATGATAAAATGATCATTGGGCTGCCTTCATTTTAAACATGTTGCTTTCTCATTTTTTTTTTTTTTTTTACCTCAGAATAAGTCCTTTGTTAATTTTAGCATATCACATTTTACTTCCTCAGGTTCCAAAAAGTTGGGACATTGTGTGACATGTAAAAAACAAGAATGCAATGATTGACTGAATAATGCTCGTTTCTAATGTAGTGCTATCAATGTGCTGATAGATCTCAAGCTTCCAATATTGACAGATGACCTTTTCTGTTGTGCACATGGATTTCTCTAAATCTTTTGATGATATTATGTGCTGCAGAAGGTGGAGTATTCAAAGACTTTGCAATTTTACATTGAGTAATGTTTTTTATTTAATTGTTCCACAGTTTTTCACAGACTATTGTTTCTCTGACCATCTTTGCTTATGAAAGACAGTGACTCTCTAACATGCTTTTTTATACACAATCATTATTATTATTTATTTATTTAAGAGTGCCCTTGGTTCTAGGGTGCTGTACATTCAAGGTGGTTACATAAATAACATTGGTTGAACAATTACAAAGTGACAATAAGTAACTAACAACTGGTACAGAAGGAGAGAGGGCTCTGCCCGTGAGGGATTACAGTCTACAAGGAAGAGCCCGCCGGCCCCACAGACATACATTATTCTCGGCGCGTATACGCCGTGAATACATGACATGTCACTTCTCTCCCCACTCGCCGTATTGTGTGAGCAGGGAGAGGAGACGTAATCCATAGTTCTCTATGAGAACTGTGGATTACCGTAATGACTGGGACGTATTTCAGCACGTAATTTGCGCAGTACGGCGCAAATTACGGGCTGAAATACGTCCCAGAATAAGCTGTGTGAACATATCCTTAGGCCATGTTTTTCAGCCGGTTTGCGGTTTTTCAGACCGCCTGAAAAACCGGCCGAAAATGAGCACAATTGTGCTCTATGCAAAACCTGTGCAGCAGTCCCCACTGCACAGGTTTTGCCGTCAGACGGTTTTGTCGACGGCGGTCTGGCGGCAAAACATTGTAGAAGCACAATCTTCCGTCCGGTTTCCCGACGGAAGATGTGCTTCTCAATGGGAGGGGGGAGGGCTGTTCTCCGCTCATCGCGGAGAAAAGCCGTCCCTCCCGCGACCGTGGGGGCAGGCGCAAAACAGGACAAATACCGGCCGGCAAACTGGCCGGTATTTGTCCTGTGCAGTGGGAACGCGCCCTAAGAGTTACTGGCCTTCCTCTTTCTACTTTAAAATTACCATTGGATTCCCGTACATTCAATGTACAGGGCCAATGGCAAATCCGAAAACCGTCTGTGGTTTTTAGTGCAAATCTGTGCCAAAAACCTCGGTCCAGCGATGTTAAAGTGCCGTTGGATTTTGGATGGCATTTTAACATTGCTGTGTAGACATGGCCTTACAGGAATATTTTTCTACAACCAGTAAAAGTGTAAAACATGTCTGTACAAAAACCATGGACAAGATATAGATTCCCAGTGCACATTAAGATTCCAGATATCTTGATGTGATCTACACCAACTGTGAATTACCAAATCATGTGCACTAAGGGCGGCATGTATGAACTTTGGCGCTGACAACTCAGTTCTAAATAGCTTTAAAGGGGTTTTTCCACGATGTAATGTTGACTTGGGATCCTCCAAAATGGTATTTAAAATCATTTTTCTAAAATATATATGATAAAAAAAGTGAAGCCTGTAGAGCTACAGCATTTCTCTATCCCCCTTAGTTACCTGAATGTTTGCTTTAGACACGACCAGAGGAGCTGAGAGGCCGCACTTGCGTGAAACACTTCTTATCTGATGACAGGGAAAATGAATGAGCTTCAAGGGGCTGGGGAGAAAGTGCAGTGTATGAGTCTGTGTCTTGCTGTATAGAGAATCCACTGTTGTAATGTTATTATTTCAGTTAAGTTTTGAGATGCTCCCTTATTCCTCACTCCTTGCTCACCCCCGCCCAGCAGCTTTCATGACTCAGCATGATTTGTTTATATTCTCCCTGCTGATAAGCCTCGTTCACACGGTTTATTTTCAGAACGTATTTACAACGGATTGCCGATCGTAAATACGTTCTGAAATCATTGAAAATCAGTTGCAAATAAGTGTCACTAAGTGTGGCACTATTTGTAACTGATTCCCGACGATTCACCATCTCCAATCTTGTAGGGTGAATCCGTCCGTAAATAATTGACATGTAAAATTGTTTTTTCCCGTCCGGATTGCCGTCGTCAACCGCGCGGCAATCCGGAAGGGAACTACGCTCTGTGAACGACGAGCCGAATTTTCTTTGAAATCAATAGAAAATGGGCTGTGACTTATGTCGGACGGATTTGCCGACGGATTGACGATCGTCAATCCGCCGGCAAATCCGCGGCGAAATAAGCCGTGTGAACGAGGCCTAAGGAGGTAATTAAATCACGTCCTGGCAAAACCCCTTTAAGGCAGTGTAGAATGAGCCAGGACATGTGAACCTGTTCTTCTGCAGTTTATACATTCAAGCACATTGTAGTTCCACTACGACAACTCAGTCTCAGGCAGACCACCTTTATCTTGGTCTGGCTGTTCTAAATGTTATGCGCCTAGGTTTGGCGTCAAAGATTCATAAATGTGTCTAATTCTAAGTTGGGTACGACAGACCCCAGAACGGCCCAAATCTTTGGCGCATTACAAAGTGTCGGGGCCTGCGCCAAAGTTTGGAGTGCAACTGTTCATACATCTATAAAACAGGGCTACGACACCTTTTTGGTGCAAAGTACGCCAGAAAACTGGTGCAACCTCGTTCACATATGTCGCCCTACATTTCCTACTGAGGGACTCCATGTAGATGAAACCGAGCAGAAGCCTAGAGAGAATGAGAAACATTTTTATTTTCATATAATTAAAAAAGAAAAACAAACACACGGATTTATCTTATTTCTTGAAAAATATAATCCTCAAACCTTGGAAAAGACCTCAGAGGAAAATGAAACTTCATACTCCTTATCTGTAATATTCTATTGCTCTGGATAATTCCTTCTCCTCCTCCATATTGATGATTCTGTTTTACATTACTTGTCTTATTTACCACATTATTCCAGTACATATTTTGTGTAAAAATGTGACTATTCAGATTTTGTATTAAAGGGCCTTTCCTGACATGTCTGTTCAGTAAATACTTTTATTCTTGATAAAATAAAAATTCTAGAGCATCTATCCTTAGATCTATGTGTTGTGGTGTTCTCCTGTTATTCCTCCTAGGAATTCATTATCATTCTATCAGCTTGGTGTTAGCAGTTGGGGGTGTAGCCCTGCATAGTCTAACATTGACCAATCAATACTAACAAAGTCAAAGTGTGCAGAGACACATCCCATTAAAAACTGACTGATTCAATAATATATTTCTAGAAGGAATAACAGAGAAACAGCACAACAGAGTTAAGAGAAACAATGCCTAAGAATTGTTATTTTATGGAGTACACAATACAGGGGTCCTTTAAAGGGGTTTTGCCACGATCTCATTTCATACCTCCTGCATCCAGCTCTTCAGCTCTGTGTGCTCACAAGGGGGCGTGTGTGATTTGTATGAATTGCATATCATGTGACCCAGCAGGATGACATCACCAGGCCTTTCCTCTCTGTAGTCAAAGAAAGGTCTGTTTATTTAAAGAATTGTGAGTAGCTGAGAGGGAAAGTTTTTGCCTACAGACCAGGGTCCTAGATTCCAATCCCTGCAGGAACCAAACCTGTGTTGTTTTTTTCTCTTTATCTATGCATATACCTCATTGAGGTTTCTTTTTTATTTATTTGCACTGTTTGACTAATTACTAAGGAGCACAGAGGATGGGAGTAGAATGACAGCACCTGGGGTTTGAACACTCAGTAGCTGCTTGAGACGAGAAGTGTTGTCTGAGCATGTCTGACCAGGACTGAGGAGCTCCCAGGGCTGGTCGCGTCCCCTGGAGACGAGCTGTAAACAATGGATCACTAAAGGAACAGCTAAAACAAAAACAGTCCAGAATTTTTAATAATAATGAATGGTGAAAATGTTTATTTCATTTGCAAACTTCCCACGTCAATTTTACTTCATGGCAAAACCCTTTTAACATATAACATTAATTGGTTCCGGGAAAACCATTGTAAGCTGAAACCATAACTCTATGGAAAACTGGTAATTGGTTCCAAGGCCCCAAAATAATGCAAAATGAAGATTAAAGAAAATCATGCAGATAATTTTTAACCCCATGGCAAATAGGATCATGGGGTATATTAAAAGGGACATAGATGCACATGATGTTTTCCCATTATACAAATCACTGGTCAGACCATGCATGGAATATTGTGTACAGTTTTTGGTACCAGTGCACAAGAAAGACATTGCAGAGCTTCAACAGGTACAAAGGCGGGCAACAACAATAATAAAAGGACTGGGTGGACTACAATACCCAGAAAGATTAGCAAGATTAGGGTTATTTAGTTTAGAGAAAAGACGTCTTCGGGGGGACATAATAAATATGTTTAAATACATCAAAGGTCAATATAGAGATCTCTCCCAAGATTTATTTATACCCAGGACTGTATCTAGAACAAGGGGACGTCCTCTACGTCTTGAGGAAAGAAAGTTTCTACATAAACCTAGAAAGGGATTCTTTACTGTTAGAGCTGTGGGGTTGTGGAATTCTCTGCCCGAGGAACTTGTCATGGTGAATTCAATAACAGAGTTCCAAAAAAGTTTGGATGCATTTCTGGAGCGTAATAATATAACAAGTTATAGTGTCTAGGATTCTGGAAAGGGGTCATTGATCCAGGGATTTTTCCAGTTGCCAGATTGGAGTCGGGAAGAATTTTTCCCTAAAATGAGGACAATTGGCTTCTACCTCTTCGGGGTTTTTTGCCTTTCTCTGGATCAACACCTTAGCACAACAGGCTGAACTAGATGGACGTCTTGTCTTTTTTCGGCCTTACAAACTATAAACTATCATGAACATCATGCATACCCAGAAGCAAAATTCACGTGGTTAACGCATTAAACCATCTGTATAGTACAGCTGGTTCCATGCGCTATCGTTCATGACTAGCATTTACTCCGGTCGCGGCTGATTAACCCCTTAGGTGATGTGGTCAATGCAAACATGCATCTTAGAGAAATGACATGTTATTTATACCGCATGATAACCACTATTCAAAATAAATAACACTACCAGGATTTGTCAGGACTCACTTACATGATCAGCTTGTAGCCTGAAAGGAGCAACAATCTGTATCTGTTAATTCTCAAGGCTTGCATAAACAACTAGGGAGAGGTTCTGCTGGAGACTTCTGGAGTGACTTCTGGACCAGGCATCCTCAAACTGCGGCCCTTTTAGCTGTTGGGAAAGTAAAACTCCCATCATGCATTTATATAATCTACAACAGTGGGCATGATGGGAGTTGTAGTTTCCCAACAGCTGGAGGGCCGCAGTTTGAGGATGCCTGCTCTGGACAGATGGTATGTCACATGGGTCAATAGGAGGGCTAGAAGGCAGCACTTATCAGTTGTGGGGGCAGTGTCTGGGCACTCCATTTAAACCTCTGTCGATCTGTCGGGTGTGCCTATGATAGTTTATGACTTGCTCGTACTTCACCAGCATTTGTACCTTCTGCTATTTTGTGAATCTGTCCTCTGCTTCTGCTCCTAACCTCGGCTAGTTTCCTGACTTTACATTTGGCTCATGACACTCTTTCTGACCCCTGGCGTATTTATCAGTTTTTCTATTTGTTTTCTGCTTTGTGGTCTGACGTTAGCGTTCCGGTACTGACCTAGACTGACTGACATGTCTTGACACCTGATGGCCCAAACACTTTAGTAGCATATGGGACCGACGCCAATTTGGGGTCTGTCCCTTCCTCAAGTAGACAGGTACAGGAGGCAGGGCTCACTCTACCCCCCTTGACATGTCTTTATGATAGGCGGACACTACTACTCTCCATGCACCATGAACACCATGAACGCTTTGGTGAAACAGATGCAGGGACTTCATACAGAGATGTCATTTGTATTTTAGGCTCTCATTACCTTCTGACTTGCCAGAACGGTCTTCGGTGGGCAGGTGCTTTGATTCCATGGGCTTACTCTTTGATGACCCTGATAGGGAAGCTGTGGCTGAGACTCAACTGACCACCTTTAGGCAGTGTAAGAAGGCAGTTTAGGAGTATTGCTCCAAATTTTGTCGACGGTTGTGTTCCGTCTGGGTGGAATGATCTAGCTCTCAGGTGCTAGTTTAGGATTAGCTGACCATGTTAAGGATCTGTTGGTGGCTTACCCTTCCCCCGGTACTCTGGATGACTCTGGCTATTCCTCTAGACAGACACTTTAGGGAGAGACGTTGGGAAAGGGCTTCTACTCCACAGGTCTGGTCCCCTGCAACCCTGGTGTCTGCCATCCCTGAGAGAACCTCGGAAGAGCCCATGCAAGATGGGGCATTTCTTCTAGGTCTGCGATCAGTGACCTTAGGGCTTCCCGACATATCCAGGGACTGTGCTACTACTTTGGAGGAGGTGGCCATTTCATCCACGAGTACCTCAAAAGGAAGTCCAGGTGCTGGAAAACTCCAGTGCCTAGGTGACTGGCAGGAAGCAAACCTATGCAAGCAGGTATTTCCTATAGTATCAAGAGAGTTGTTGCTCCCAGTGAAAATCTTGTATTAATCTATATGTGGGTTCGGGAATGCTTTAGTGGATTCGGGAATCTGCTTACAATTTTGTAGACGCTACCTTTGCCAAGCATTTGGGCCACCTTTGGAAGCTTCTAACTTATTCCCTGTAGATTGTGGCTATTGATTCTACCCGGTTGGTTAAGGTACTATCCAACATTGTACCTGAGCTTGAGATGTTGGTACGGTCATTGCATAGCGAGAAATGTATTTTATTTGTTATGGAGGGGTTACCCGCTGATGTGGTTGTGGGGTTGCCTTGGCTTCAGAAACACAACCTTGTGCTTGACTGGCATTGTGGAGAATTAATCAGATGGGGGCAGCGTTTTAACAGATGCTTCCATATTGTAATAGGTAACATGAATGTAGAACAAATTCTTATCTTTATTCGTGACTTTGCTGAGGGTTTTTTCAGAGAAACATTCGGAGGTTCTATTCCCTCGTAGGTCCTACGACTGTGCCATTGACTTGTTGCCAGGAGTTAAAAATCCGAAGGGCAGGATAGACAATCTGTCTTGTCCAGAGAGACTTGTCATGAAATAATACAAAGCAGAAAGTCATATTCGGTCTCCTGTTTCTCCTATGGGTGCGGGGTTCTTCTTTGTGGCGAAAAATGATGGAGGTCTCTGTCCATGCATTGCTTACCGGGAACTTAACAAAATACTGATAAAAAATCAATACTCGTTACCCTTGATTCTGGATCTGTTTAATCAGATCCAAAGGGCAAAGTGGTTTTCCAAGCAGGATTTAAGAGGGATTTATAACCTTATTTATATCAAAGAAGAAGGGGATGAGTGAAAGATCGCATTTAAAGGGGTTTTGCCACGATGTAATGTTGACGTGGGATCCTCCAAAATGGGTTTTTAATCACTTTTCTAAATATATGTGATTACAAAAATTGCAGTCTGAGAGAGCTACAGCCTTCCTTACATGCCCTTGGTTACTTCAAAGAGTCTATTAGATACGGCCTGACAAGAGCTGGACGGGCTTGCGCAGAGAGAGCTTCTTATCTGATGAGACTGAGCTGCAGAAGTTTTTAAGGCACCGGTAGCAATATGTTTTCTTTTTGTAAAACAGAATAAACTAGTTGTAGAGTGATTAGATACCTGCTTTATCTGATGACAGGGAACATGAAGAAGCTTTCAAGCTGCTGTGTAGAATAGGTGTTCTCTTTTGTATATAGAAGCCACAAGTTATAGGTTTTTTTTTATTTCAGTGTACATGTCACAAGATCCCTTATGCAGCTCTGTGCTCTCCACTGTGTGTGTGTCTCTCTCTCTTTCAGCTCTGTGATTTGTTTACATTACATTAGCATCTTACTTCTGACCAATTTAGGTTTGCCACTGTACAGACGTCATCTCGGGTAGTTTCCTGTAAGTCCTCTTATTTTTGGTAAAACATCTGATTTCCAGTAAATATTTGACGTCATCTGGGTGCGGTACACAGGATGTCGGCGCCATCTTATATTGCATGGTTTTATAGCTGAGCAGGTTTAGTAGCAGGGAAAAATTTTAATTTGAAAAGTACAAAGGTATAAAAGTATACAACACTCATATATATGTATATCAGACTTGACAGTGCTACTTCCTCGAGGGTGCCCTGCACCAACTCACGGTCCTTACTGATCATAAGAGCCTAGCCATTTTGGAGAATGCCAAGAGGTTAAACTCATGTTGTGCCAGCCATTCCTTTTGGGAGGATCCTGTACCCATTTTGCCCAAGGAGACTATTGTATCAGCTATTTCCTCCTCTATTACCACCAGGATATTGAACAGTTTCGAAGGTCTTTGTCCTCACTCAGTTTTGGATACGATTATTAAGAGAATTACATGATTCTGTATTATCTTCACTTCCCAGAGTGTCTTGTACAAAGAAACTAATTTATTGCAACTAGTGATGGCCTTCGTTGCCTCAAGATATGGGAGCCTATGTTGCAGCTTGTGAGGTCTGTGCTCGAGGTTCGCAGAACTTGTCCTCCTGGTGAACTCTGTCCTCTACCAATACCTGAGCATCCATGGACCCACATCTTTATGAATTTTATGACTGATTTTCCTACCTCCTAAGGGTAAATCTGTTATCACGGTGGTAGTGGATCACTTCAGTAAAATGTGCCATTTGGTCGCATTAAGGGGATTACCTAAAAACTTAAGGAGCTCTATATTAAACATATCATTAAACTGCATGGTTTACCTATCATTTCTGATAGAGGAGTTCAATATGTTTCTCAATTCTGGAGAGACTTGTGTAAGGCTCTGGATATCAACCTGTCCTTCTCTGCCTTCCACCCTGAGATTAATGGACAGACAGAGAGGGTGAATCAAACTGTTATGCAAAAACTCTGTTATGTCTCGGATCTGCAGGCAAACTGGGTAAAATACCACCAGGATAGTAGACATGTATCATTGGCTAGTGCTAATACTGATCAGAGTTGTTTTGGTGTAATCGTTAATGACCTGTGCACATTCTGGGCCAAGTTTGAAGAACTTGGTTAATGCCCAGAACATAAGTGATAAAGGGCATTTTTGCTCTGGAGGGTTTGTTGTTGGAGATAAGGTATGGTTGTCCATCCAAAATCTTTGTTTAAAGGTTCCATTTGATAAATCAGCTCCACCATCTGTGGGTCTTTACGTAGTTCAAGAGGTGACTAATCTGTTGGCTTACTGTCTAAAGTTACTCTATGGACTCCGAATTCATAACTGCTTTTATCGCTCACTCCTGAAAAGATACATACCATCCCTGACTTCGCTATCTAAACGACCTCCTCCAGTTAGGTTAAAGGGTGAGTTAGAGTATGAAGTTGCCCAAATCTTAGATTCTCACAAAGTTCAAAGGTCTCTGCAGTACTTGGTCCACTCTAAGGGCTATGATCCTGAGGAGAGGCCGTGAGTTCCGGCTAGATCTATTCATGCTGAGTCTCTGATCAAGAAATTCTATGATTCTCACCCAGACAAACCCAGACCACGGAAGGGTCTAGTGGCCCCTCCTAAAAGGGAGGGTACTGTCAGGACCTACTTACCTGGTCAATTTCTAGCCTGCAAGGAGCAACAATCTGCACCTGTTAACTGTGTCCACACCCAGGGAGACATTTTACTGGAGGCTTCTGGAGTGACAGGCATAAAGCCACTCTGGACAGAGGGTGTGTCACACGCGCCAATAGGAGGGTTAGGAGGCAGCACCAGTTAGCTACATGGTCGGTGTCCTGGCACTCTATTTAAACCTCTGTGGATCAGGCTCGGACTGGCCCACTGGGGAATAGGGGAAACCCTGGCACCTGAGCATGGTAGACAAAAAAAAGCAGAGAAAGAGAGGCAAAAAGCAAGAGTCAGAGTATAGGAAGCATATACAGTTATTTACAGGTGCTGTAGAGTATTCCCCCTAAAATAACCCCCACCGGGGGGCCCAAAAAAACCTAAACGGGGGCCCCCTAAATCAACTCCACCTTTGCCCTAAGCACCTTTGTCCGACACTGGTTGCGCCTGTGATAGTTTATGGCTTGCCCGTACTTCATCAGCGTTTGTTACTTCCACTATTTAATGTATCTGACCTAGGCTAGTTTCCTGACTCTGTACTTTGCTCCTGACAGTGTTTCTGACCCCGGAGGGCTTTTTTTTTCTTTTTGTTTTCTGCTTTTTTGGGCCTAAAATTTGGCGTTCCTTTTACTGACCTAAACGACTGCTTTCTTACCCCCCCGACGGCCCCACATTTAGGTACGTGGGGGCCGAGCCCAGTTTGGGGTCTGCCATTTAAGGCAGCACGTCAAGTAGGCAGGGATAGGGGGCAGGGTTTGAGTTAGGGTTCACTGTTCCCCTCTTGATGAGACAAGCCTGCTGTATTTTGTTCATCCTGCCTCTCTAAATCCTTGATAAAAAAGAAATAAATTTTCCCAATGAAACCCCAAAATAAAGTAATAACAATGTCAACTCAAAAAACAATCCTATGCATTGCTCCATATACAGAAAACTAAAAAAGTTATAGCTTTCAGACTATAAAAAAATACTAGTTTTGGGGCATTATTATCGACAAATTTTAAATGGGCAAGTTTTTAGGTGATCAAATTTTTTAGATCAGCATAAAAAAAGGGCTAAAACTGTGAAAACATCTATTAAGATCGCCCCTTTTTTCGGGTTTCCTGTAATTTTGGGGGCCAGCAAATCAGTTTCAAATAGAGCGGGGTGAGATTGGGCCGTCTGACGGGATTGTAGGTTGCGTTTGGGCGGGAAAAACACATGACCTCGTTTTACATAGCGGGCTTTCCTGCACCTCAGGTTCTCTCAGCGCTCATAGGATAGGACGTGCGCTCCCCTGGGGCCAAACACTCAGCGAAATTATTCTTTTTCTGCACAGAAAAACCCCTCTACTATTAGCTGGACCTTACAATTTTTTAATTTAGAGATTTGAAATTTTATGTAGTTAGGCTCCGCTGTAAAGTCAGGGGGGAGCGGGGGGGGGGGGCCGCGGCGAACACCCCTTTTCTATTAAAAACCTGGATAAAGTTCACCAAGACTTAGTGTAGACATGCACTGCAATTTTTTAATTATTAACAGTTTGCTATTGAAATATTTCCTGATATGGGCACCTGAACTTATATTAGGATAACCACATTTCTATAACTGCAGGTCTCTGTGTTAGGTAAAAACTCACTTTTATTATCAGTATAATTTCAGATAGGTGTTCTTTTCTTTTTTAAACCCTTTCCCAAACCTTTGTTCAATACCACCTTCCAAATCTGAAAACACAATTTTATAGTCCCCCACAGGGAATTGAAAGGTGCAAAAAATACCGTGTATTATACAAAACATAACGATGGGTTTTTTTTGACTTGGCCACTACAGCTTTGTTCTTACGCAGCTTGCACGAAATCTGAAAACAGCAATTTTATAGTCACCACAGTAAAATTAAAAGGTGCAAAAAATACCATCTTTAAACGAAAACATAACAATGGTGTTTTTTTTGACTTTGGCGCACACAGCTTTGTTCATTGACCAGTTTTGCCTAAATCTAAAACAGCAATTTTATAGTCACCAACGGGGAATTTGAAAGGTGCAAAAAATACATTTTATTACCAATACTTTTCAATACTTTTTTTTTGACTTTGGCGCACTACAGCTTTGTTCATTGATGCAGCTTGCACGAAAATCTAAAAAAAATTTATAGCCCCACAGGTGAATTGAAAGGGGTGAAAAAAATACATTTATTATCCGAATACATTTCAATACGTTTTTTTTTTACTTTGCGCACTACACTTTGTCTTGACGCAGTTGCACGAAAACTTAAAAAGCAATTTTATAGTCACCACAGGTGAATTAAAGTGAAAAAAATACTGTGTGTTTTTGCATTTTTCCCCCAGTCCAGATTTGTTGAAAGAACACCTTGCAGTTAAATTTTGAACCCACAATTTTTTCAAATTAGGGGTTTTTGAAAAAAGCTGTGATTGCCGTTTTTTAATAAGAGCTTTCCAAAACTATCCATACCTCTAAAATTTTTTTATATTTCAAACATGGAGCGAAATGCAGGGGGTAAGCGAAAAAGAGGGGGTAGCACATGGAGGTAGAGGTACAGAAAAGGGTGCCCTTTCCCAGTGCTCGACAACACCTGCCCGGATCGTCATTGGCAGGACCGTCGGGGCCCTGTCATGCTTGGTCAAGGGCCGTGAATCTCATAACGAAACACGTCCCCAATCTGTCCTTTCAGGGGGTTAATAAACCCTGCATCCAGCATTTTACTTCCTCGTCCCCCCAGTCACGCCACAAATGTCGTCATCCACATCATCACATTTTCCAACATAAACACCCAAATGTCAACTGGGTTACCCACCACTGTGGAAACCCATTTCTGAAGACCTTTTTTGTGACAAAATGCTTTGGGGGTCAAAGGGCATTTAAAAGATCAAAGGATGATTTAGTCTCTCTACGCCCATTACTGATGCCATAAAGAGGAGAAGGAAGCCATAAATGGGCAAAAACCCCCGGGGGGTGGGCAACCCCTTGTGGGCCTCTTGCTTTACCCGCAGTTTCTGGACAAAATAAGACGACCAATAAACCTGTGTTGAATGTGATGATATGACGACATTGCAGATCCATCGGGGTTTTTTCCGCAGAATTTGCTTGCGATGCTTCATCAGTGGCGAGGGGAAACGATGGGTAGTGTAAATAGGGGTCCCCCACAAAAGGGGAGAGGGCGGTCGCAGAAGTCCGCTGATATAAATTCCCCACCAGGGTCAGTGCAAACCCCCTCCTCGTTATCGCCGCAAAAAGGCCCGGGACCTCTCAAGCCGGGGCCTTTTTTGAGCAACCTCTGATTCACCCGCGAGAAAATTCCCACCTTTGCCGTAAACGCATAAGTAGAGGCAAAACCCTTTAAGGGTTAACCACCCCCAAACAGTCTAGTCACATCAGCGAAAAAATGAGTTGAAATGGAGGAAACCTTGGCCAAAAAAAGGGCCAGACCGACACAGGGCCTCCAACCACTGTCAAACCCTCTGTCTCCGCCCCTCCCCTCCGCCCCCACCAATTTTCCTCAGTGCCCAGTCTCTCAAGTCTGATCAGGGACACCCCCTCCCTTCACCCCTCCACCGTCGCCCAAGTACCACCACACCACCAAGACCCATCCTACCCCTTCCCCTTCCCCAGTTTTGACGACCTGCACCCCGTACAGCAGCCGTCTACAGCCACCTTCGTTTTCCAGGTTTGGGACAGAAGAAACCTTTTTTAACCCCAAACCATCCCAAAGCCAAAAGCCTGAATGCGCATTGCCGGGTTTTTGGCCCTTTGGGAAATGTTGCCTTTCCGCTTGGGGAACAGATGGTTCCACCACGTCAGGGCCCTTTGCCCCCCAAAAACCCAGATCCCGGCGGGCATTTTTTTCCCAGAAAAGCCGCCCCTGCCCGGCCACCACGTGTCATCTAAAATTTCAAGCGCGTTGTCTGCATCTGTGGGGCCGGGGAAAAGTCCACTGACCAAACGAACATGCACTAGTAACAGGGCCAAGGCCGCTTATCCTTGACACTCACGGTGAGCTGGGTGGATGTCTCGGGGGGTGAGGGTGGCTCTCAGGCTCGCGCACCTCTTAAAAACCCACGGGGGAGGGCAGGGCTTTTTCCCCCAAAGGTCCTCGGGTGGCATCACGTGCCCAGAGAAACCAAGCCGTTTTAAAATTTAAAATCTGTCTTGGAGACCGTCCCCACACAGGTCAGGACTGGGACGGCCTCCCAACGAGCCGTGCGCTGGCCGGGTACAAGAACCCTTTTCCAGGGAAAATGGGATGCGATAACGGGCAAAACTCTGGGCCCCCCTTTAAATGGTAGGCTGACACTCCCTTGCCTGGCACATTTTATGAACCTGGTCTCCAAAATTTTTTAAAGAGCTCCCGGTCGGACTGCCTGCGAAAAGGGCCGGGGGCTGAGTTCACACTTTCCCCCTTCGCACCCTCCTACCCCCCCTTTTCTGCGTTGCGTCAGCTCGGCCTCCCCCGTCAACCGTCTCATTGTTACGTGGCAACACCTGGAATTCCCCCTCCACATGCTCCCCGGGTTTGGCAGCGCGCAATGCCATTAAAACAGTACAAATACACATGCCCTGCGTGGGTGGGCCCTCGGGGTGTTGAGCCACCGGGGGGTGGAGGGGAGGTGAAAGACTCTGCCCATCCTTGCCCGTTTTGAAGAAGCCACCAAAATGGCAGGCGGGCAATGCCTGTCCAGACATTGTGGTATCTTAGTTCTGGAACGACGTTGGGCACTCTGAAAAACAGGTCCCGCCACGAGAGGGGAACGACACAATCGGACCCCGGAGCCTTTTTCTCCTCAAATCCACAAGGCCCGACATTTCACAATTTTTTATCGGGCTTCATAGGCAGTGGTTTGGGGTCCAGACTAGTGCAAGTGGCCATCAGCTCTCGGGGGGGATCATCCAGGCAAGTCAGGCTGTGTTGAAGCGTGCCGGGGGCAGCGGAGGAGGAGGAGGGATTTCCCAGACACCGTGTTACCGACTCCCGCCTTGGGAAAAAGGGTTTGGGGCGAATTTGAGGTGGGGGAGGAAAATGAGGGAAATCTTTTGCTAGTGCCCCCTCACCCCAAAGGCTTTTGGGGAAAATCAAGGGTCCATCTCTCACTGATGCTTGGATGCTCCCTTTTTCCCCCAAAATGATCCTCGCATTAAGGCCATCAAAAAGAAAAAACAGTTTTCTTGGCCACCCTCCTTCCCCTCAAAACCCGCATTTTTTCCCTTCACCCCCCGGAGTAAAACAAAATAAAACCCTTCTATTGATAATGAGACATCTGTTTTGCTCCTGCTTCACGTTTTCAAATTACGGTGGAACAATGCCAGCGACTGACAGCATAGAGTGCCAAGTACCGTACGGGAGCACAGCACAGGCAAGGGGGCAGAACCCAAGTTTTTACCTCTGGCAATCTTTATTTACCCCCTCACCAACGCATGCAAACAGGGCACACAACAACACCCAGACACCAGCTTTAAAATCATGGTGCACGACAAACTGCTCTCAACACTATTTTTTTTTATGTTTCCGGACCCAAAACTTCTGGGAAACCAAAATGGGCGAATGGCCCCCAACTGGCTCCCACCCTAAGGTGGGGTCCTGCCCCCAGCCAGCGTCATATCTGACGACCTTCACACGCCGGAAGTCATTACAGCAAACGCATCCGCTTCGCATCAGGCATGGGTCTCTGAGATGTTGTGGGCCCCAATTTGCCGAGGTCCCGATTTAATTTCTGGGCTACTTTACATTCCTCTCCAAAAAAAATGGTCCTCTTGAAAAATTATTTTTAAAAAGACATTTTTTACTGCAAATTTTTATCTCATTTCCCCAAAAGTTCATTTGCTGTTTTGCTGTGAAACGTAAAAGACACCCAAAAGGGTTTTTGACAAAACCATATTCCATTTCAGACTTCACTTTAGAATTTTTCGCATTGTCAATGGTATTGGGTATATTGCCTCAAATTTTTTAAAAAGTGCTGAGAATATATTTATAATTTTTTTTGGGGCATTTGCTGTGAGATAAAGCTATAATCATGGTCCTTTGGGAAAAGAAAAGGGTTCTAGGGGATTTCTCCCTCACAATTTTTTAACAGGCTGAAAGTCTTTTTTAAAAATTTTTGGTCATGCGCTTTTAAATGCACAATACTACAGGCCATTCAAAAAAATTTTTTTCTAATAGACATTTTTCTTCACAATTGTCAAAAATTTGGGTCATGGGGCATGTTTTAATTTTTTGGGGGGATTTTGCTGTACAGCAGCTAACTACAGGCCCATTTTAAAAAGTTGTTTCAAAAAACATTTGTTCTCACAATTTTCCAAAGTGTCTCAAGGGTCAGCTTTAATTTTTTAGATTTTGCTGGACAAGCAGCTATACTACAGGGCCTATTATAAAAAAATTTTTTTCTAACAGACATTTTTTTTTACAATTTTCAAAGTGGCTCAAGGGTGATGGTGCGTCAGAAACAGGAATAGGTAGGACACTGTTTAAGGGCACATATTGCAAAATACTTGTTTTTGCAAATCTTAACATAGCTATCAATCCCCGTATTGAGAAAACCCATTTAATATAATTAAAAAAAAAAAAACAAAACATGGTGGGTTCCTCCTATTTTTAAAAAAAGTTTTTCTAGAATTAAACACAAAAAACTTGTGTACAAAATACTGTTAAAAAAAACCCTGAAATTTACAAGGAGGTACAGGGAAAAAATGACCGATGAAAATTATCAGAGGACTGGATATGGGGCACGGGCCCCAGAAAAAGTACAGAACCATTTCCTCCAGCACTTTTGAAAAGAAAAAGAATCCCAAAAAAAAGGCAAAACCCGGGTTAACAGAGCGTTAAACCACCAGTATTTTTCCAAATGAAACTCAAATTTGGGCCACACCTACGGGGGGGCAAGCGCTACCCAGGGATTGATGTGTACGAGGGAAAGGGTGGGTTCTCACACTTCCGCTTCCGCACTCTGCTTTCCCCCACAGTTTTCGTTCTGCTCATCAGGGGATTTTAACCTGCGTGTTAATAGATAGATCCAGCCTGGGCCTCACCCCCCCTGTAACCCGGGCCCTGGTCTGCTGTGGCACAGGACATATTCAATGTCAGTTAACTAAAATTTGTTGAAAGACTCCTTTTTCCGGCACTTTTAAATTGGGGGTCAACATTTAAAGGTCATACTGCTCCAGGGCGGTTATCAAAGTCCGTTCAACTAAAATGGGGTTGAAAGACTCCTTTTTTCCGCACTTTTTAATCTTGGGGCAACAGGTTTAAGGGTCATGCGCGGGCCAGGGCAGGGGGTTTTCAAATTCCCTTTACAACTAAAATGGTGGTTGAAAGAAACCCTCCTTTTTCCGGCACTTTTTAACTGGGGGTCAACAGGTTTAATGGTCATACGGGTCCAGACAGTTCTAGTCAATGTCCATTTCACTAAAAGGTTGAAAGACCCTTTTTCCCGGGACTTTTTTTAATCTGTGGGGAACAGGGGTTTTAAGGTCATGCGCGGTCCAGGACAGGGTTTGTCAATGTCCGTTTTAACTAAAAAAGGTGGTTCAAAGACTACTTTCTTCCGCACTTTTTTAAACTGGGGTCAGACAGGGTTTTTAGGTCATGCTGCTTCCAGAAGGATATTCAAGTCCGTTTAAATAAAAGATGGTTCATTTTTATACTGCTTTCTGGGACTTTTTAAAATTTTTGGGTGAAGCAGTTTAAGGGGATGCTGTGGGACAAAAACAGGATAGTAAATGGTGTGGACTTTTTTTTTGTGGCTTTTTTAACCCCAATGTTTGCCTAAATGTACAGGTTCCCTTGACGTTGTGGGTGTAAAATTTCCGCTTTTCCACCCTTTTTGGGGGTAAGAAGAAGGTGTTGTTTCTCCTCCCCTAGACTTTAATGGTCATCCTTAATCGACTGCTCACTATCGAAAAACCTTATCGTGTGGCCCACTATCGCATCGCCCGATGTCGATAGCCAACGTAATCGCTCAAAACAAAAAACATTTTTATTGATAAAATAATAAAACATAAAAAATTAATAAAATTGATACATTGAATTGTGCCACCCATAGTAAAGTTATCATGTCATTTATACCGTATGGCAAATGTTGTAAAATTGAAACCCAAAAAACAATGGCAGAATTGCTGGATTTTTCTTTCCTATTTTCACGGCCCAAAACTAAAAAAAAACTGGGTACAAAATTTTACAAAACACCCCAGTGAATTCCCTGAGGTTATCCCCTGAAGTACTGGTCTTTGGGGACTTTGCAATTTTCAAAATGGGGCCACCAAAAACTGCGTTCCAAAAATTTAAATAACCTCCTTTCCCCCAGCCCTGCCCCCAACAGCAGTTTTTCACCCCCATATATGTATATAAAATAATATATAAAATATATATATTATATAAAAATATAAATATATATAATTTTATAAAATAAATTAAATATAATTTTTAATATATAATATAATATACACACACACAATTTTCGTACTGGGGAAAAAATTGCATAAAAAATTTTGGGGTGCTTTTTTGATATATTGTAAAATGAAACTTTTCAGATAAAACGCATTTTTTTTGGGAAAAAATTACATTTTTTTTTTCACACCCCTAAAGATAAAAATAATTTGAAAAACTGTGAGGTTTAGAAAATTTTCCAAAAACCCCCTGGTAAATTTTTTAAAAAGGTGTGGTTTCCCAAATTAGGTGTTTTTAGGGGTGTTAATTAAATTTTAGCACCTTAGGGTGCCCTCAAACCTGTAAGGAAAAAAGAAAATTGTAATGAAAATGAGACCCCAAAGTCCAGTAGGTCCTCCTCCTATTCTGAGGCTTGTGGTCAGGTCACATAGCACACAAGGGTAAAATATGGGATATTTCTAAAAACAACAGAATCGGGGAATCAATATTGAATTACGTTTCCCTGGTTACATGTACTCTACTGTAAAATGTAATCTTTACTTTGTTCTAATTATTGTGAGATACCTAGAGGGTTAAAAACTCCAAATTATTTTTTGCTATTTTGGTGGGCGTTTTTTTAGTTGGATCCCTTCATGGGGGTGTTTATCATACAGGCCCCTCAAAACCAAGTCAAAACTTGACTGGTCCCTAAAGAAAATGTTGTTGCAAATTCTTGTTGAAAATGTGAAAAAATTGCTACTAAATTTATAAATCCCCTAATGTCATAAAGCATTTTTTTTTAATTATAAAATGATGCTAACATAAAGTAGAAATGTGATAGATGCTATTTATAAACTATTGTGTATGCTACAACTATCTGTGTTACATGCAGAAATCTTTGGAGTTTGAAAATGGCAATGTTTTTCAAAATTTTTCCCAAAATTTTTTAATTTTTTTTTACAAAAAAGCACGTACAAAAAAAATGATTACTAACTTAAAGCACAATGTGTACAAAAAACATTCTTGAAACAATGGATAGGTAAAAGAAAATTAAAAAAGTTATTTTCTTTTCCCAACGTGATAAAAAATTTGAAAAAAACGGGTTCTGTCAGCTTGGTCAAAACTGGCTGCAGCAGTAAGGAGCTAAAGATTAAGCAAGGCCTGACATATAACAGTCAAAAAAATTACTTTCTTTGGGTGATGTAATTTATACACCCTGGGACAAAACTGTCTTTGTTGCTTAAAGCAACCAATCAGAGGCCAGGTTTAATTTTTCCTGAGCAGTTTAAAAAACAAACGCGACCCTAAAGGGGGCTGCTCAACCGGGGCAAAATGTACAGAGCATACGAACATGTATTTACCACACTGTACTGTGGGGGGGCGAAAACTGGGACCACCAATCACTTTTTTTACGGGTACTAATACAGTACATTTAAAATGTTCATTTTTAAATGGCGGGGAAACGGTGTCTAGTTTATTAAACCAAAACCCCCTTTACAATGTCCCAAGAAAGACCATTGTATGTTAAAAATATTGTATCCCAAGGTCATTGCACCTTAAGGGATCACTGTACTTACTAGTCAGCAGTTTTCACAGTTTTTTTTGTAAACCACTACTGGTGAGGAGACTATTGGGAAAATAAGTATATGATTTCCTGGGGATTTTGCCCGTTTTCCCCCTACAAAGAAATTTAAAAGGTTTTTAATTTTTTTTCGTAGGACCCCTTCAAACTAAAAAAAACCAGAACATCAAATTAAAATGATTTCTAAAAAAATTAATTTTCAAATTTTTTTGCATGAAATAAATATTTGAAACACCTAAGAAACCAGCAATTTAATTTTTGGGACAGACCGTTATTTTTTTTTTAAGAAAACCCTTCTACTTTTTCACTCATTTCCCTTATTAATTGAACCCTTTTTTGAACTTGGTTTCCCTATAAAAAAACCCCTTTTTTACACAATCATTCACACCCCAACCCCTCCACAATGTCAAACCAAAAAAGCCGGGTTTAAGGGCTCCAGGGACAACAAAAGTAGACCCACAAAAGGGTGGGGTGGGTACAGGAAAAAAAGGCACCTTGGTGAGAAGGTAACAACTGTTGGTGAATTTTTTAGAAAAAGGAAGTTAACAAAAGATGATTTCAAACTGGTCCCCCTCCCCGGGTCCCTGAAAATCCACCTTGTGGGGGGAAGGATGATTTTTGAGGGAAAAAACAGGAAACACCCACTAATGGGAGGACCTTTTCAAAGACCCAATAGAGTGCGGGCCACTCTCCCAAAAATTACCATTAGTAACACACCCCCCCCATCATGGAATTTAAAAACCTGAGGACCGCGCAAAATCCTTTCCCGTCTGCTACATAAAGTCCAGGCCATTTTAAGTTCAACAATCCGAAAGACATGGGAGAAAGGTCATGTGGTCAAAAGAGGGCCCAAAAAAGAATTTTTTGGGAAAAAACTTCCCCCTCGGCCCTGTTTTTTGGAAAGGGTAAGTGCAAACCCCAAAAACCCCTGTTCCCAAATTTTGGGAAAAATGGGGGTGGAAAAAATTATACTTTGGGGTCTTTTCTGAAAAGGGGGGCAGGACGACTGCAGAATAAAAAAATCTTTGGGGGGAGCTGAAAAAGAAAATTTGCCCAGTGGGGCAGCCCCAAACCTTAAAGGGTTTGGGGTAAAGGAAGGGGGTTGGCCAAAAACCCTGCTGTGTGTGCAAACTTTGGGCAAGAATACAGGGAAAAAGTTGACCCGTTAAATTTCAAACAAAAGTTTCTGTACTAAAAAACAAGTTCGGTTTTTTCATTGTATCAAATAATTATTTTATAAAAAAAATTTTAAATTAAATTTTTTAAAAATTATACAACATCACTGGTTGAATACTGTTCTTTCCTCTAGTCATTTTTCAATAGTCTTTCCCATAAAGACATTCTAGTGTGTCACATACACATCTAACAAAAAAGTGGATAGATCAATAAGGATTATACAAATAATTTACTTTGATATACTTCTCCTATAGACATTAGGTATGTGCTAGAAAGGACAGACTATTTAAAATTCAGATTTAAATTTCTACAGTACAAACAACATTTGCCTCACATGGGTGAAGGGTTGTTTCAATTTCCCAAACCCCGACGTGCATACAAAGGCAAATAGCATATGCCTGAGTCTTTTGCTCGTCAACTCTCGACACATGGGAGAACAATCTCATAGTTATGGCTGTCCCAAAGCATCATCATTGTATCTTTTGAGACCATAGGAAGCTGCAGTGAATTCATCAGTGGGTCGAGATAGGTCATTTATTCCCCTAAAATCCCTTAAATGAATATTCCGGGGCTAGAAAAATAGTAAACACAGTGAAAAACCTTTTCCCAAAATGTTTTATACAAGTAGGCACGAAGAGATACAACCTCTTTCTTATAGCAGCATCCTGTTATTGACTGTAAAGGCAAAACCTACTGTAATATATACTATATTTTTGTTAGAATCTAGGGTTTAAAGCCTCAGTTCTCAGGAAGACTGTGTTCTTCCAGTTCTGTAGAGATTTTGGATTACTCCTGCCTACTCTAAACAGTTTGCTTTCTCTGTGGCTCCTAATACTGCAGCTGGAAAGGCAGCATGTGTGCAAAAAATAAACTCTAAACATTCAACCCCCTTTGAGCCTTCAAAATTGGAAGTATTTTTTATTTAACTTGTATTTTAAGCAAGTCTTTTCACTTATGACAACTGTAACAATCAAAATACTGCAGCAAACCATTCAAAACAATCTCTACCATTTTGTGTAGTGGAATGAAGGTAGACAAAATATAGATAAATCACACATACATTTCATGGGAATGTTATTTCCTTATCGTTATAACTATAAATTCTCTCCTTTAAAATTATAAGGTATCATTAAACGAAAATTAGTATGCAGTTCAAAAGTGCAAATACCTGTCTACATTTTATTGTATAGTTCAACATTAAAAGACAAACTTAATAAAATATATGACCGTAAAAATAAAAATATGACATAAAAATATGACCAATGACATTAACAGCAAGCTGATAAACTTAAAGGGAACCTGTCATATAGATTATGCCCCCTTGCTGAGTACAGCACAAGCTAGTGACAGACATGCTGTTCCCAGCACTGTTTGACCTTATTCTGTAAGATGCTGCAGTTTTAGAGCACTTAATGCTCAAATCTATCATGAGCAGGTATTAGCCCCGCCACCAAAGGCTAGCCCCACCCCCCTGACAGTTATTCACATGTTTCTACTATTCAAAGTAATAAGTTTATCAGTTGAGGTGGCCGGGGCTAGCCTCAGGTGGGCGGGGTATGAAAAAAACTGACTGACTCTTTTCTGGCTGAAAACTGCAGATTTAAAAACTGCTGCATCTTACTAAATAAGGGACACAGAACTGGAAACAACATGTCTGTCACTAGCTTGTGCTGTACTCAGCAAGGGGGGCACAAACTTTGTGACAGGTTCTCTTTAACCCCTTAAGCCGAACGCCTGAAAAGTAGTTAATGACCAGAACATTTTTTTAGTTTTTGCCTCCTTGCGTTTCAACAGTTGTAACTTTTTTATTTTTTCAATCACGCAGTTGTATGAGGCCTCGTTTTATTCAAGACAAGTTGTAATTTATAAGGTAATAATTTAAGTTTTTTTTTTTACACCATTCACATTTCACACTTAATAACTTGTTAGATTAATTCTACAGGTTATTACGGTCGTGTGGAAAACTAATATGTGTGGGTTTTTTTTGTGGTGTAATTTATGCACAATTATTTTTTATTAAATATTTCTTTTTATTTTTTTATTTATTTTTTTATTATTTTTTTCACTTTTTCTTTTTTTTTTTTTTTACTTTTTTTTTACTCCCATGAAGGGAGAACTGTTTTACATTTTTTTTATATTTTTTTTTCCATTTAGTAATGTATTAGCATATTCATATATGCTAATACATTATAATCTGGGGTCAGTCTGACACAGACAGTGATCAGGACGCCACACGGTGTGTCCTGGTCACTGGCTTAGTACACAGACAGCTCTGGGGCCACTCTAGGTCCCCAGAGCTGACTGTGCAGCCGTTCCCCGGGCTCTGTCGGGTGACCGGGGTGTTCCGATCACCCGACAGAGCGGGGGAAAACCCTTTGATTGCACTGGGGGGTAACGCACCGCGCAATCAAAGTGTCCAAAGCACCGGGTTGCGGAGGTTTCTCTGCTCCCGGTGCTCGCAGGAGTTTGCTCTGGGATCTGGGCTGTGTAGTACAGCCCTGACCCCAGCGCCAGCTGCGGCGCCGGGGCCCGCAAACCCTGAATTCTGCAGCGACGTCTAGAGACGTCGCTGCAGACGAACGACCCGCACCAGCCGACGTCTAAAATCGGCAGGCAGGCGTTAAGGGGTTAAATACTGTTGTCAAATCTAGGGGAGAATTATCAGCAGCAGTGAGGAAAGCCATCCTCCAGTGCTGGTTTAAACCAACTCCACCAACTTTAGAATTATTCCTAGATAAATAGTCACACTTTTTTTCGCATAGACTGGATAGAGACTGCGCTTCATAAAAAAGACATGTTAAACTCTTTTTCACATTATGGGATAAGTTTATTTCCCTTCTCCCAACACACATCAAATCTAAATTAAAACAGTGCTGTGACTCACCAATTGGTAAATAGCAGGTACCCCTCCTATGCCGTGGGGTAGACTGAATGCTCTGCTCAACATTGCTTGACTGGTTCTCAGCCTACCCTGGGTATCCCGGGCATCCACTCCCCAGGTCTGTTCGTAAATTTTATTGTCTCCTTCCGCTTTTCCCCTTTTTTCTTGAGCAATATGCCTTCCACACCCTAGAAAAGACGATGGGACAGGACGAAGTCCACTTAGTCATAAATAAGTTGATAATTGTTGATCGCAGTAGAACTTATATATCTACAAAAACTGATTTATGTAATAAAGTGATGGAGGCATCATGATGTCAAGCTACCTCCTATTACCAATGTTTGTTATGAATGTTTTCTATCACTTCTCTATATTGGAAAACTTCAATAAAAACATTTAACAAAAAAAATATATATAGTGGTGAGTTTTTTTTCGTCGCAGCTAGTGATGAGCGATTGTGTCAACTATCGTTATCGATTCGATAGTCGTTATCGGCAATTATCATGACGATTTCCGATAGTCGATAACAGATTATCACCGATGACCATTAAAGTCTATGGAAGAGGAACAACACCTTCATTCTTACACCCAAACAGGGCTGGAGAAGCTGGAATTAACTTCCAACAGTCAAATGGATCGTGCTACATCTTAGGCAACACAATTAGGCAACAAGAGTCACAGAAAATTAGTGACAGACCATTCACTATCCCTGTCTTGTACCACAGCACGAACCTTAAACCTGCATGACTCACAAATTAAAAAGTGCCAGAAGGCAGTATGATTTGAACCATTTATTTTACTTGAACTGGACATAGACTATCCCCGTCCTGGAAAGCAGCATGACCTTAAACCCGTCTGACCCACAGATTAAAAAATGCCGGAAAAAAAGAGTCTTTCAACCACCATTTTTTGTTGAACTGGACATTGACTATGCCTGTCCTGGGCCACAGCATGAAACCCCAAACCTGCATGACCCCCAGATTAAAAAGTGCTGGAAAAGAAGTCTTTCAACCACCATTTAGTTGAATGGACATTGACTATCTCTTTCTGGACCGCAGTATGACCATTAAACCTGTGGGCCACAGATTTAAAAAGTGCCAGAAAAAGGAGTCTTTCAACCCCCATTTTAGTTGAAATGGACATTTTACTATAACTGTCCTGGACCGAAGATGACCCTCAAACCTGCATGGACCCACAGATTAAAAAGTGCCGGAAGAAAGTACTCTTTGAAGCAGTATTTTAGTGAATGGACATTGACTATCCATATCCTGTAATGCAGCATGCCCAAAAAACCCAACACAGGTGCCATTATGGACCATCAGCAGAAAAATTTCGCAATAAGAAATAAAAATGTATTAAAAACAACTCGTTTTCCAATACTGCTGCTGCTAGTGCTTCTTGCCATTCTACTGGTGACATTGTTCCACCGTGACAGTAGAATGTGAAGCAAACAAAACAGATGTCCCCAGTAGGTCAACGAGGCCTGTCTGAAAATCCTGTATTTTACTGTCAAGTGGATTGGAGGAAATTACTGATCAAGGCGGTGAGGGTGTAAAAGTGGATCACGCAGGTTCAGCTGGAGGGGCCCGGGCTTACAGTGGGTGTGGTGAGAGCAGGGGTGGCGTCCGTCATCTTTTAACACAGGTTCAGCTAGCAGGGCCGGAGTTACAGTGGGTGCGGTGAGAGCCAGGGCTGGTGTTCGTCATCTATTAACACGCAAGTTCAGCTAGCAGGGCCCGAATTACAGTGGGTGTGGTAAGAGCCCAGACTGGCGTCCGTCATCCATTAACACGGCAAAAATTCCCTTATGACGCAGCAACGAAAACAGTCGTGCTGAAGCAGGGGTGCGGAAGAGTGGGGCTAAAACCTCCAGCCTTCCTCAGTACACAGTCAAGACCTGGGTAGCGCTTGAGAAATTCTGCCTCTACGAGTTGCGCTGGCGCCCCTCCATATGAGTACGGACCAATTGAGCTTCACTTGGAATTGCTGACTGGTTGACGCTCCTGTTTCACCCTGGTGCCTTTTTATTGGCATTCTGTTGTTCTCGTTTTACTCAACGTGTTGGAGGAAATTGTCTATGTTTTGGGTGTGGAAAATGTGCTCCGACACCATGGTCATTGTTTAACACTACATTTCCCACCCCCCACCAGTTCAAGGTCTTCTGTTTCACCTCCTTGTACAATTCTGATGGAAGATTATTTGTTATCAGATATTTTGCAAATGCTATTTTTTAGTAGTTTATTTCTAGAAATACAATTTTTATTCTAAGGATGGGATCAACTTCTGTCTTGCGGTTCTCTTCTTTCTATTTGTATTCATATGGGTTGTATCACTACTCGGGATTTGATAGCGAAGTTTAAGATCTTGCAATAACAAGTCATGTTTGCATTATGTGTCCATTAACAGTGTCCTACCATATTCCCTGTTTTTGCGACATCACATTGCCCCATAAATTCTAAATATCATGACCCTTGGGCCACTCTTGACAATTGTGATGAACAATTGTCTGTTTGAAACCACAATTTTTTTTTAAATCGGGTCATGTCAGTATAGCTGTTTTTCACTGCATACATGCCCCATTAAAATTCATAATCTGACTCTTTGGCCACGCTTGACATATTGTGAAGATCAATTGTCTGTTAGGAACAATTTTTTTCTTTAAAAAATAGGACCTGTAGTATTGTGTATTTTCACTGCCAAAAATGCCCCCAAATAATTCAATTCTGACCCTTTGGACTACCTTGACTATTGTGATGTACTATGTCTGTTAGAATCCAAATTTTAAATATAGGGACATGTAGTATAGCTGACATTTTCTGAAGCAGCTCCCGACAAAAATTATTAAATTTGACATTCTGCCACATGGTAAAAATTGTGAGGGAGTTATGCCACTTAGAAGCCACATTTCATGCTTCCAAAGGAACTTGTTATAGCTGTTTTCACAGCTCCTTCACCCTAATCCTATTGACTGTGAGATAATTTTTATAGATGAAGTGTAGTAATTGGAATACGTTTTTTTCATCGAAACCATGTTCAAGTTGGTGTCTTGTACAGTCTCTCACCGCCACTTAACCAGCAAAATGATCTTTTGGGAACTAAGAATTAAAAATTGCAGTAAGAAATATTATCTTTATAAATACAAAATTTTTTTGCCAAGAGGAACATTTCTTTTTGAAGTGGAATGTGATGTAGACCGGCAACTTATCGGTGACCTCGGCATATTGGGTGCCACTAATTTCAGAGATCCATGATGATTCATCTTGGATGAAAGTCAAACGCTCTACATTAACTGTGGAAAGCCAGATGCTTTTGTCTGTAATGACTCCTTCCAGCTGTGCCTGAAGTCCACTCAGCTATGTCCGTGGCTGCTGGGCAAGACTATACCTCTATGGTGTGGCGAGCGAGCCTTGGGCCCATTAATCCATTTTGGATACCCTAGAAGTCGATTGGGTCCGGAACATATCCAAAAACATTGGGTGTTGAGACGCAGATTGTCGTGCACCATGATTCTTTAGCCGGTCTCTGTGTGTGGTATGTGTGCCTGCAGTACATGTGTTGGTGTAGGTAGTAATTAAGGATTGCAGAGGTCACCCATTAGGCTTCTGACCAATGCTTGCTGCTGCGGGCTACGTAAGCAATCTACTGATGTCTCTTCTGGTGTTGTTCCACTGTGACTTTGATGAACTGTGAAGAAGTGCAACGAGGTCTCCAGTGCTCAATCAGCACTCAGTCTCCAATTCCTGCATTTTATCTCTATTTGGGTGGGGTGGAAGGAAAGTGCTGAGTTTTGCTTTGGTACCGGGGGATCGAGGAGTGTGGCCTCCAATAACTGTTGTTAATTTTGATGGCGTAATGGCGGGTTCATGTTGGAGGAAATTGGGTGAATCATAGCACTAGGTGAGACGATGGAACCTGATTTCCCAAGCCTCTGGTCGAGGGGACTAGCAAACTGATCTTCCTCATCTTTCTCTCCGCCTCCAATTCCGTGCCAACCTCTTCCAAGGCAGGGAATCGGTAACTTCGGTGTCCAGGAATTACTCAGCCCTCCTACTCTCCGCTCTTCAGCCACAGCTTCAACATGCCCTGAATGCCTCAGATGCTGTAAACCTGAGAGCCTGTGGGCCCCGACTTGCTCTAGCCCTGGACCAAGTACCATGCTAATGAAGACGTAAAGTTGTGGAAACTGTCGGGCTTTCTGGATTTCAATGGAGAGAAATGCTCCGTGTCGCATCTGTGTCCGTTCTCCTCCTCCGCGATGGCGGGACCTGCTGTTTATAGAAGGTCCAACCAATCGTTCCAGAATCTAAGATCACCACAATGCTAATGCGACATGGGCATTGTCCACACTGACCATTTGGTGGTTTCTTTCAAAACTGGCAAGGATGGTGCAGAGCTCTCTTTCACCTGCCTCCACTCTGGGGGCTCCAACCACGAGGGCACTGCACCGCAGCGCAGGCCATGTGTCACTTCGTTACTGCGTAATCCCGGCATTGCGATGCTGCCTACAATCGCGGGAGCATGTGGAGGGTGGCATTCCAGCGTGTTGTCTCGTCAACATGTGTCGGTTGATGGGGAGGCCGAGCGGCGCTGAAACGCAGCCAGGAGGGACGAAGACAAGGGTGTGAAACAGCGGGACTTTGTGTGAGCTCAGGACCTCGTGGCCTTCCTAAGCAGGCAGTCCAGACCGGGTAGCGCTTTAGAAATTTATGTTGACGAGGTTCATGAGGGGGGGGGGGGGGGGGGGGGGGGGGTCTTTGCCAGGCAAGGGATGTGCTCCAGCCTACTGATCTTAAGGGCGGACAGGGGATTTCGACTGTTATGGCACACCACTTAGCACCTAGCTCAAGGTTCTTGTCACCCAGCCAGCGCTCGGTCTCGTTGCAAAGAGCCGTCTACAGCTCCTGACCAGTGTGTTGACGGTCTCCAAGGACAGATTGATTTCAACACGGCATGGTTTCTATGGGCCGGAACGTGGATCTACCAGTGTCCTTGGGGGAAAGAACCTGCACCATCCCTGCGGTTTTGAAGAGTGTGCGCCGATGCCTGAGAGCCAACGTTACCACCAGAGTACATACACCCAGCTCACCAGTGAGCTGTCACTGAGATATAGCGGTCTTGGCCGTGTTTACTAGTCATAGTGTCGGTGGTCAGATGGACTTTGCGGACACAGTTGCAGACAACGCGCTTGAAATTTTATATGACCGGGGTGGCCAGGGCAGGTCGGCTTTTTCTGGAAAAGAAATGCATGCTCGGCTTTGCGATTGGGGGCAGGCAAGGGCCTATTGACGTGGCGGAATCCCATCTGTGTCACTCCAGACGGAAAGGCATACATTTCTCATAGCCAAAAAGCATGGCATTGTCGACATTCAGGACTTTTGGCTTAGGGTGGTTTGGGTTAATGTGTTTCTTTTTGCTCCCAAACTGGTAAACAGAAGGCTGGTGATTGACTGGGCCCGCTGTACGGCGTGCAGGTCAAACTGGTGGAGGAGAAGGGGTAGGATGGGTCTCTGGTTGGTGGCCTGGTGGTTATTCAGGCGACGTGTGGAGGCTAAGCGAAGGCTGATCCTTGTCATGACTTGCAGAGACATGGGCATAGCTGAGGATTGCTTGGTGGTGGCGGGAGGAGGAGGAGGCGGGAGACAGAGGGTGGTGACAGTGGTTGGAAAGAAGGGATCGGTGTTGGCCTTTTTTTTTCGGCCAAGTGTTCCCTCACATTGCAACTCATGCTTTTGCTGCATGTGTCTAGACATGTTGGTGGTTGTTTAAAACACTAAGATATCCTTCCCTCTACTGATGCCGTTTATGGAAAGGCGGCATATGAGCATCGCTGGGTGAATCAGAGGCTTGCTCGAAAAATGCCCAGGCTTGAGAGGTCCTGGACCTTTTCGACGGCGATTTTAAGCGAGGAGCGGTTTTTGCTGATCGTGGCTGGCGGAAAAATCCTCAGAAGGAATTGTGCGACCGCACCTCTCCCTTTTTGAGGCGGGACCCGTACTGACACTACCCCATCATCTTCTCCTCGTCCAGTGATTGAAAAACAAGCAAACGCTCTCAAGCAAATTCTGCTGAAAAGACCTCGTTGGATACCACAATGTCATAATCATCATCGACACAGGTGACTTCCTCGTCCTGACATTCTACATCACTGGAGCTGCGGGCTACAAGCACAGGCACTGCAGGCGTTGGCCGTCCGCCGGGATTTTTGCAGATTGTCCCGGCTTCCTTCTCCTCCTCTGATGGCATCAGCGATTGGGCGTCTGTGCAGAAAAATTATCCTTCTTTGGCTCTTAGATCTTTTGATCTATGCCTTCTGGACCCCAACCACATTTTGTCAGCTAAGAGGTCTTCAGATACTGGTTTTTTTCACAGTGGTGGTACACGTGTTGACTTTTGGGCTGAAATTCGTCTTCATGTTGAATGGATTCTGACAAGATGATGACGGACATTTGTGGCTGTGGACTGGGAGGGCAAGGAGGTAAGACTGCTGGTTCCAGGTGCATTACCAAGGGAGAACAGATTGGAGACTCTGTTCGTTACTGTAGATTTCACGGGGGACCGTCACAGCGATGACAGGCCTGACGGTCCTGCTATATCAGACGATACGCTGGATTGAGTGTTGTCGACAGAACTGGATGGAGCTACCTTCATCTCGTACTCTTAGCATATCCATGCTCCTACATCACTACTTTGCTCGCACTTACCACTCTGCATTAAGCTTCAGCCTTGTTCTGACAAGATAAATTATTTTAAAACAGTATGGAAGTGTTTTTGACAGTCTCTATTGCGAATAGACGGCCATATCGCAGATGTTCTTAAATCACCCTAATTTACAACGCCAACAAGGATTAGAAACAATAATGTTCTATCTAAATATCTGTGAAATGCGGGTCTGGTGGAATGAACCGTAAACCACAAAAACTTCAGTGTTTTTCACTCGAGTCCCAGAGATTTAACAACTGCCCAGTAGGACTAGCATTGATAGTTTTCAACAAACTATCATAAAAGTGCGCTATCTGCGCCACATATGATGATTCACTGAGGCAATAAAACTATTGAAAAGTTACACATGATGAAGAATTTGCGTTTTTTGCGCATGACAATAGAGAACGTTACTAGAAATTTCTGTATCCTTAATTTAAGGTCAAGGTGGGCTCTTTTGGAACAAAACTGGGCCGCATCAAAGTGCAATACAGCTATTTTACAAAGTTATAAGATAACACAATATGGTGGTTTTTGCACCAATGAAATATACCAACTGTTACTAGAAAATTTCTGTATCCCGACTTTTGTGTACAAGGTGGCTTGTGAAACAAAACCTGGGATGCACATATATTATTAAAAGGTTAAATTCAACTCTGGTGCGGAGGGTTGTGCTGGCAAAAAGTGGTAAAAAAAAATTGCAATTTCAATGCAGGTTGAAAGACTGAGTCTGGGCACTGCACTATATTCCCGCTCTTTCCAATGACAGTGCCCCGCCTGTCGGTCTGTACCGTCAAAACCCCCCCCCCCCTCCCGATCGCGCGCGGCTGTACAGCGCATAGAGCCTCTTAAAAGTCTCTGTCTAACTTATAAGAACTGAAATTCTCTAAATCTACCTATATTATAATGTTCACAGCTAAAAGCATAGTTGTCTGTGTGAATAAAGAGACGAATCTGTGTCTATGAGCTGAGCTGTATTGAGAGGACCCACGTAGCAAAATGTGACTTGCTCTAGTGAGAGACACTGAAACACTTTTTTTGGGGTTTTACTGATTCAGGATGAGCTGTTACTTCTGCAAAAACAAGGTCATGTGATTTTTCCAGCAATTGACATACCATAAACATCACAGTCATGGGCGACGTAGCTCAAACACACAGATCACCCGGTTCTTTTGCTCTATGGCTGGATTTGCTGGCCGCCAGATTGGACTGGGGATGCAGCCGATAATGGTGCGTGATGTATTAGCACTTATCGGAAGTTGGTCACCTAAATTATCTCGTGTTCGGGAAATTTACGGTATCTGCTTTATATTCGTGCGATTTATTCTTTGCTCGTCTTTGTATTACGTCTCATCAATTGTCGCAGCCATTTTAGTTGCCAAACTTTTCTAATCTGACATGTTCATCTCGAGACGACTGGTTTTTTTACCTTTAAGTTACTCTGTCACTATGTGGTGATATTATTCAGTGACTGTGGTCATGATATGTGGTCATGATGTAGCAGTTTAATTAAGTCACTATTTGGTGTTGATTGGTGGTCATGATGTTGCGGTTGTTTTTTCTTTGTTTAAATGCTATCTTTTATAATATAGTATGGGTTTTGGTCTTAACAATATGGTGATATTTTTCTCATTGAAGCGTATTTGGTTCATGGCGTATTTAAGAGGTTCATCCACAGAACATAGTCTTAAAGCAATTTGTTGGGTTTCTGAATATAAAATACATTTTTTTATGTAAATAAATTTTAGACCCCCGTAATGGCAGTTGTGTTGGGGCTGTCTTGGGGGGGGCGGGGATGATTTGTTAGGTGGAGTGTGGTTTGAGGGCATGTCCTGGTGTGTTGTGTTTGGCTGTGGTTGAGGTTGGCCTAATGTTCCCCCCTTTGCAAACTCTAAAAGTTGGGGGTATTGTTGGGTTTAAAAGGGGAAATTACCCTTTTGCCCCCAAAGTTTAAACCTCCCGTGATTTAAGGACTCCGGCCCTGCTCGGGTCATTCATTAATGTCCCCTCTGAGCCCCCTGACTCCCGGCTGTGTTTACTATCTCTTGCACCTACGTTTTGCTGTTACCTGCCCTCTTGCTTCAGTACCCGCCCAGACCCCGCTTCCAGTCTTTAACCCCCCTTTTGTCCCGGTTGTGTTTCTGCTACCCTTTTTTTTGTACCAAATTTCTGTGTTAACTTCCATTGAAGATTGCATCCCCGGGGCTCGTCTAGGTTACTGATGTGACCCTTTACCTGTGCCCGCTGCCCTATGTCCTGCTGCATGCCAAACACAGTGCCAGGTGGGGGGGAGCAATCTGGGAAACCCCCCGCGTTAACCCTGGCTTTGCAGGGGGCTGGGAAGTCAACCCCCCTTATACCCCCTTTATGTTCCTGGCTGGGCTATTCATCTTCGCTCGTGGTGGCCCAGTGGTTTTGAAATTACTTGGGTGTGGGCCCCTATTTCTTAACTGCCCATAATCATGACAGTCGAATTGACCAATTATTTGGACCACTGGTTTTTTGGCCCCTTTTTATTACTATTAGACACCGTTTAAAATTGCAGACAGCTTAAAGTGCCAAAACGTAATAAATACCTTTTAAAAGATCCCATTTTGGAAACTACATCCCTTAAAGGAATGCATATATATTATATGAGTATACTGACTCCATAGGTGTTTCACAGAATTCTTTTAGCATTGGATCGTGAAAATGAAAAATTACATATTTTCTAACAATATGCAATTTTAGCACAAAGGGCCACATGTATGAATCCCGCCGGGTCGAGGCGCCGTTTTCCGCCAGTTTTCCGGCGGGAAACTGCGCCTGTTTTTTTCGCGGGCCCGGGGGGCGCTCATCATATATGTAAAACCGCCCCACCTCCCACGTATGGGCGAATGTGGGGGGAAAGGGGCTGTCGGGGGGCGCGCCTATGCTTCGCCGCCCAGGAAGTGCCTTTACTCGGTAAAAGCCGCTGGCCTCGCCCGTGGTTGGGTCAGTGGGACTTAGGGGCCCCTGGGGACTGCGCCGAGAATCTGTTCCCCTAAAGAAGGCTGGACGGGCGGAAATCATTCCCGGCGGTGCGGGGGTATGAAGCAAAAAACGCCTTATAAAGGGTTTCATTTTTTGGGTCTAAAACCCCGAGGGGGAAGTAAGCAGGTCGGAAAAATGCGGGGAAACGGAATGAAAATCGGACAGAAGTCTCGGGTCCGCTCCCGGGAGAGGAGTGTGATTCCCGAAAAAATC